>JAQGCC010002158.1:0-19610 GCA_034698905.1 Xestoiulus laeticollis | reverse complement strand
ATTATTTCGTCTGAATTTGGGGGACAACAAATATAGTTACTAACGCATCTTAAAATAAGATGTTTTGGTTTGCAGTGTAAGAGCCGTATTTCAGTCAAGGAGATAGATATCTGAAAGCTATATATACATCAGAGAAAAATGTCGCTTCAAGGCAAACATGCATCGCAGACAGTATATACAGTATGTCAATATTCAAAGTAGTCTACAAATGGCTTTCTTCGAAATCGCTATACATTATTCTCATATGCTTAAAAGTTTGGACATATATTGCTCTCATGTATGTATAGATAACAAAGTTCACTTTAATAAATGAAAGCTATTTCTTCCAAGATATGTTCATTTTTTATAAGTCGATGTTTGCATCATGTTGATCGTATTTATCTTTATGCATGCACTGGTATAAGTAAAGATTTAAAACGAAGCATATGTTATAACTACATGTATACGAGCGTATGTACAATGTATGGTCGAAAATACAACTATTGATCCTTTGGAATGCTCTTTGATCCTTACAATTTTGTTGACCCATGCAAGTTTTGAATAAGGCTCATATCATGAGCGATTTTCTACTATACAGAGTTTGTGGGGCCGTCTATAACTGACGTCACGCACAAGGGGGGATGGGTCACACATTTGTGATGATGTGTCGAGGGGAAGGGGGGGGGGGTTAAAAATGTGAAGTCATATAAAAAAAAAATGCACTACTTTAAATAACAAGTCTGATCAAATTATTTTTGCAAATATCAGTTTTCCATTGCCGTCTTTTTAATACATGTTTTCTCCCACAATATCAGAGTACAGAGTCGTATACGTATGAAGGCAGATTGCAATCGTGATTTTTCCCTCCGAGTTTTTCACGGAAGAACCATTAGGTTTTTTTATTCCTTTACAATTATTAATGGGGCATTTGGGGGTAGGGGTATCACTCACACCCTGGCCTTACACACAATTCTGTCTAGAAGCACCATTAATTGTTAGGCATCCTCTGACGCCAAATTTGTGTATACGCAGGATTGAGAATGTCCAATATTACAGTACTAAACAAAACCTAAAAGGCTCTTTCGTTAAAAACTCGGAGGGAAAAATCACGCTTGCTATCTGGCTTCGTACGACTCGGTATAGACTTTGTATTGGAGAAAAACGCTCGAATGTATCGTCGAGTCTTATAGCCCCAAGCCACACTAGGCTGGAAACGCGCGGTTGGCTATAGCCTCAAACAAGGCGTTTAATTAAAAAAAAAGAATTTTCGCATGAGATATTAATGTGCAAATTTTATAATTCTAGAATTTTAATTAAATTCGATGCCCTGTTTGGGGCTAGCTAGCCAAACGCGCGTTTCCAGCCTATAGTGTGGCCTGTACGTGGCTTATTCTTTTACACTTTATGAAAAGTGCAAGCTTTACTTTCACACATTTGTATTTTTAAAATTGGCATCTTTCAGGTAGCGTATATAGAGTTCGATTCCCAGTGCAGACCACGGCAACGGGAATTGGCGTACTTATAGGCGCTTCAAATGTGTTTGTCGGCAATAAAATAGCCCATAAAAAACTACCTAGCCCTTAATTCCCCACTATAAACAAAAAAGCTTACTATTAAAAGGCTGCATGAGTTTATTTGTGGGAAAAAAGTCGGCTAGCACGCAGCACCCGCCATTTCTACCCCACAATCCCTCACTTGCATATCCGGCTGAATATATGAAAATATTGATTTCGGCTCGCCTTTTATGAACATGTATATTTATGGCAATTTCAAATATGTACACATACGTTGGACGACAATATAAAACTCATTTGTTTCGCCTGAGATCCAATAAAGCTGTTACGAGAGCGATATGCAAAATTGGAAATATTGGCAAACACACATCGAGTCACAACTTTTTTTATTTATTTTGTTCCTTAATTTTAAAATTTTATTTACTCTAACCTTTATTTCCTTACTTTTCTCATGTATATAATTTCATGTTGAAAGTTTAGTAATATTATCAAAACATATCCATTTTTGAATTTTATAAATTGGCTCCCCATTCTTCATTATGCCCTTTTTTAATCGACTAGTACATGTAGCCACAGTTTTTTTATTTCAAATGTCACCTAGCTAAACAAATTATTTAAGCTTTAATACATGTATTAACCTCGCAATTTCGAAAAATTTGAAACATTTGATAAATATTTCAATAAGTAGTAATTTTTCCACCTTTAAAGATAATCCCCAAAATTTATTTCACAATTTACCTGACACGTTTCACTATTTCATCAATACACCCATTCTTAAATTTTATAAAAATCTTCATTATTTCGTAGCATATTCCCAGGTTTTCAAAGAATATGACCACAGGTTGCTTTTTCAAATGCAACCTTTTTTAATATTGTCTCGGCCATAATATTTACCTCGTAATCATGCAAAAGTTGATCCATATTTCAAGAAGTAATAATTTTCCCCTGATTTCCTTTAGATATAATCCTCAAAATATCTCAATTCAGCAAAAGTTGATCCATATTTCAAGAAGTAATAATTTTCCCCTGATTTCCTTTAGAGATAATCCCCAAAAAATCTCAATTTCCACGAAAACTCTCAATATTTCACCAGATATTTGTGCACAAATCCAAGTTTGATCTTACACGTTTTGGCCATTTCCCTTCATTTTGAAACCCAGATTCATGTCTATATTTTTGAAATGGCTATACATGTCCAGATGAATTTTCAGCCATGCATTTGTTGGTACGTAGCTTGGATAAGGCATATATTTTTCACACGGGAAATCTCGCTGTCACATTCTCGATCGAGTTAAGACGACTTTATCGACTCTGGATCCCAATTTGCACTTACATGTATAAGAGCGTCGAGAATAGCATGAAATAAAAGTTGGATATTGGGAACAGAGGGCGCGTCGAGCTTAATTGCCCCTAGTTTTGGCAGCACGAGTGTATCCCGAAACAAATTAACGCTAAAAAGCAACACGGGGATTAAGTGCGTGATTAACGATGTTGCCAAGGAGATTGGACCAATGTGAATTTCACGACACAACATGCAATTAATGGACTTCACAAGACCTCGTCAGCTTACAGGATCCGCTAGGGGGTAACATTGATTGAAGCCCAAGCCCAAAAACTTAATTACATTAACGTTCGTTAAAGGCACTGAACTTAATAAAAACCAGAGTTTCGACGGATGTCAAACAATACTTTTATAGTGAAAAGGCACCCACGTCAATTGCGAGAAGAAGAATGGCTTAAAGTGGCTAAACACCATCTTGAATGGCGCTAGCATCGATTGGTGACGAAACCTTTCCACACAATGAGAACTCCACAAACCCAAATATTTCGTATACATGTAATCAACAATACAACTAATTCAAATTTATACCACACAAACAAATGTACATAATTTGTTAGATGAGATCGAGCATAGTATAGAGTAGCACTTACTATACATGTATACTGTACATCTATACAATTAGTAAGTATTCATTTTATCATGAATTGCTCGACCAATGGTTTTGAATGATTCTGTACATGTATGCACTTCTATAATGGTTGCTATATGTATAAAAATATCAGAGTGGCAAACAACAGTGTAACAGCTATTTACCTTAAAAATATAGGAATTTTCTAAGCTTAAATATAGGAAAAATATAGGATTTTTTTATAAATAATTAAAACTTTCCCTTAGTTTTAATAATATTTTTACACTTTTTTTATGTTAATTTTCAGAAGTTTTGTTGATTTATTTTTTCGACATGTACATTTTTTTACATTATACTATGTATATAGTCTGTCCCATTTTTATATTTTTGTAACGTTTTCAACCAACTACAGTAAATTGATGCAACTAAAGTAGAAGTTGTGCTCTAGTTTGGAACCCTCAAAGGATAACCAAGATTCAGGATATGTAAATTGGACTATCTGTTACTCAGTTATACGAATGGAAAAGTAAACTATGAAATATTGTTAAATTAAATAGAGAAATTGTTTATAAAATTACTGTTAATAGAAAAAAACGTCTAAAAATATAGGAAATGCAGGAAATATAGGAAAAGGATTTTAAATATAAAAAATACAGAAATGCTTTCCAACCTGAAATATGGTCAGCGTTTAAGAATAAACCCATAGTTAACATAACTAAATAGTAAACCAAAACTAAATAGTGAAACAACACACTCGCTGTCATGTTGGTAGTAATAACTCTTGACAAATCTGGCTGCTCTAAATTGGACCATTTAAATATACATAATCTGAATCAATTATACTGTGAGGGGTTTTATATTATAAACTAGTATTCCGAGGGAAATTCTGTAGACGATCCATATTGAAGTGTAGAACTGACATCTGATGTGTTAGCCAAACAAGAGTATGCCTTTTTCTACGCCTTTATATCCATTAATTTGTCAGAATGCCGGATAGGATAAAATTCGTGAAAGTACCTACTAATTTAACCTGATGGAAAATGCTAATAATAATTGTGTTGGAATAATTCGATTAATTGCAAACACCGACTACATTTTGCTAAAATTCCTCAAAAAGAAGCTAGATGTCACGTTCTACATACAAATTTTATGTACAAATTATGTACCAAAACTCAAAGAAAAGATTCAGTCATTGTCATTAAATACATGTACAAATGAAATGAATAAAACTTACGAAGGTCTTAATTCCAAGAACCTTCAATCAATTCGTGCACCCTCCCCAACCATTCCTACCAATTTTCTAGTCTCCCAAAGGCATGAAAGGACCAAAAACACTTTTTCCCCTTTCCAAATTAAGTCACTTTCTGGGCTTTTACTCGTATATCCATTTCATCATTCAAAAATATCGTTGCGTTAAAAATTCCCTCGAAATTGGTACCATGAAAAATGGGGGTAATAGCAAAATGTGGGGGGAATGAGGAGGGAAGTTGAGCTCGGAATTTGTAATAATAATAATAATAGCAAGAGCCAAAAATAGCAAATAGGAAGGTGGCTCCATAACCTAAAAGTGTCATTGCCCCCCAAACGCACGTTTCGTTTTCAGCTTGAAAATGCATCAAAGGCGATATAAAGAGACCGTAGTTACGGAGCAAAAGTGGGATAAACGCGTAAAAGGAGGGGAATTGACGTCATGCCTATGACGTCACCAGTATATCTCACTTAAGATTGGCTATACTGGCGAGCCCTAGATGTCCCTCGAAGGGTTTTACGAAGACGTCATTCTTAATGGCGTCCAAAAAGGTCTTGTTTTTCTGAAAGTATGTTTGAATTTTTAAACACTATTTTTTTTTCTCGGCTTTTAAGTATGGTCTGGAGGGAAAACTCAGTTTCATCGCATTTCTCTTAGAAAGGATCTAAGAGCTCTGTCTTTAAAGTTCACAGATTTTTTTTAATGTGAAATTAATTATTTATAACTATGATTTTAATCAGATAAGCACCCTTTGAAGAAGTTAGACTAATCGATAGTTTAGAGTGTTTGGATTTGTTTTTACATTTCATTTAATTAGTTAACTGAAATTCTAACAGTATTTTCATTTAGAAATTCAATGAAATTTGTGTTAAAAGTAAATGTATACTAATTTGAGAAATTTATACATTTTAAACAATTTGCGAGATTAAAAATACTAATGCTTAAATGCACAGATTTTTAATAACTGAACTTGATATTTAGAATATAATTGACCCTTAAAACAGGCTCAATTAATTCAATAGTGATTAAATTATTAAAACTGTTATTACAATTCTTAAGTTAGTTTATATACATGTACATGTATACTGGGTGAACAGAAAGTCTTAAAACCCACCAAAAACATGTTCATGTATCGCTTTAAACATGAACATTTTGCTAATGAGGTTAAATATAAATTCATGTGTGTTATATATAGACTGAAATGTTGTTAGATTATAATGTATATATGTAGGGCCTACCTATGGCCATTTTTTCACAGAAACCCAAATTATAACTATTTAGTCGTAACACTTATACAAATAAAGTGAATAACGTTAGAATTTCAATTTATTTGGTAGAGCGTTGCTTTGAAAATATTTTCAAGTATACTGGTAAAGATAATTTTTCCACAACTTGGCTACATAGTAACTTAATCGCAACCACACCAGTCTCCCTGCTGCATACGTTTAATTTATTCCTATTCTTTACATTATATTTTTTTGGAAACAGCGACTAGCAAATGTATAGAAAGAAAAAAATAGAGCAGTGACAATAAGCTGGAACAGCCACAAATGTAAGCAGCGAGAAACCGAAAATTTTCAATAAAATTCTCCATCTGAAAAGAAGGGGTTAAAGAAGAGGTGGGATGTGATAAAACGAGTTGCGTCACGGGCAAAAGTATTGCCCTTTTTCAACATAACGATCCAATAAAAATGGCAAACGGTTAAGGGGCTTGTGAGGGAAGGAAAGGGTTCCTTCGCTACGCTAAACGGCCGATTAAAATGCGGAGATCGTGCTTTTTAAATTCCCCTTTAGACGTAAACAAAATGTGCCTCACTCAATACAGTTGTACGATAAACAAGACTATAAAACGAAATGAAACTCGAATAAAATGCTAATTTTCCTATAAAAACCCAGGCATTGAACGGAGGCAAAAAATGCATTGTTGTACATATCGGTCATGTATTGGCAAGAAATAAATGCGCGAAATTCAATTTTCAGAGGTTTTTTAGAGGGAAATTTCAATTACATTGCAGTGAAATTCAAGTGAAATGTACAGTACTGTATATTGTTCAGTTGACTGCAAATTGTTTTTCAGTCATGTTATATTAAGTTTTACGGACGATTGCAACATCCATAACTGATGATTGCAACTGCTGATGCGAAAAGACTAAATTGTTCATAAGTCGCGGAAAACAGTGATAGAGTATTCATATTTCGTGTGGTTTTAAATTAAAACGCCATCGCATGATGCTTATGATAAGCAATTAAAGCTGTACCGCTTCTTTACGAAGCTATGTAGCGAAAACCCAGTAATATCATCTTATGATACAGTATAATGCATAATTTAAAATATCACACCATGCAGTTAACCAGAAATTGTAATAACTGATAAATAATATTCGCTGATTATTTAACAATAGGGATGCTCACATGTAAGCCTATACCTTACTCTTAAATTTAACAAAAATCTTATTAAAGAATAGTCGATTTTTATTGTGATAAACACTATTTCAATTTTAAATAATAAGACAATTTAACATTTTATAAAAAAACATTTATGAATTATGTCTACTTTTAAATAATGTGCATTTCTCACACTATACGCGATTAAAACAGGGTTTACCCTAATTAAAATAAAACTTTTCATTATAGTCGATTTTTTTATTTAAAATAACGTTCATCAAGAATCTGAAGACACCACACCCATTAAAATAATTATAATTAATTGTTCCACCCAAAAAAACAGCGATGCTTTTTTATCTTTAGCAAATTGTCTTACCATACATTGTACACAACATGTCAATTGTAACTAATAAGACAATTTATCATTTACTAAAAAATATTCAGCTACAAAATATATAGAGAGATGTTGCTTAAAAAATGCAAAATCTATAGTGTAGTTTTAATAAAAATGAATGGCAAACATCAGTTGTCAGCAAGACTGATTAATCTAGAATAATGTTGTCGTCTTGAAATTAAACAACTTTAATTCTCAAAGTTTCTACATTAATGCATTTGCAACTTGCAGCTAAAGAAAATGTCTCATTTTCTCCTATCAAACTAAGACATCTCTAACTGCCTCACATTGCAGTGATGAAACAGCATTAATAGCAGAGACATGTCATTAAACCGTAATTAAAAGCGGATTAACGAGGTTGTTAACGAAGATCAAACATTCGCTAGATACAATTATATGCACAGAGCAACATATTCATTGAAACAGTAATACTTCGAGGAACCAAATTTGAAAAAAACACGATTTCTATACAGGGTATTCAGAAAGTTCTAACAACGTGTCAAGTTGAGTATGCTGAAAAGGCTAAAGCGCTAGGGGTTTGCTGAACCTGAATAAGGTTAATTTGCTTTTAATCCCTGACTTGACAGCGTGGCGCAACCGAGTATAGAAAATCCTCGCTTTAAATAACTTGAAATCCAGAATTCGCGGGTGCATTATAAACAAACTCTGTAAAGCGTTATATAAATATTGATGATGCCAATGTTGGATTTTCACACATTTTTCTTTGTTGTTTATTTATTCGAGCAACGGGTTGATTTAGCTAATGAATCACGCTGACAAATCTCCTTAGGTTATTCACAAAACGATGTCGATATTTCTAAAACATGAGCCGATTATGGGTGACTGTATAGGATTAATCTTTTGCGATTAATCTTTTGGTTACACCAAAATCATATTAGTGTAAGTAGAGATTCGAACCTATACATATACTAAAACAGGATTTAACTTTCCATTACATTAAAGAAGATATCTTCTTTGACTAAAGCTTTTAGCATGAATGTGTAATTTAAATGTTCAATTCAAGAAACATCAATGGTATTAACATAATTAAATGCAACGGAACGATGTATCTTCACAAAGATCCAATCTTTAGCATTTATTTTGTTTAAATTGATCTACACCATCACCCTTTCATATGCATATATGGAAAGTTTTGAATTAGTCCTGCTTCTTATATTGAAACACAAATTTATTTAAAAAAATTCTCTGATTATTTATCCAGGACGCAGAGAATCTATTTTTTTCATGAAATTATTCAGATATTTTTTAATTAACAAATAAAATTATTTTTAAATGTCGCGGATGGATTGAATGAGCATCCGCGAAATGATGCCTGATCTAAACGTAAAGTTTTGTCGTCAGTCTTGCATGATCATGACGACAAAACAATCACAAATGATCGGTCAAACAGGCTTTAATAAGCTTGCTCTACATGTAACGTTACATATGTTTCAGTGATAATCAGAAGTCGTCAGTACATGATCATTTTATCGTCATGATCATGCAAGACTGACGACAAAACGTTACGTGTCAATCATGATTTAGGATCTAACGTATTAAAAGTAATTTATTTAAAATGGAAAAAATTGCGAAATATACGCATTAATGTATTTCTTGGACATCTTAATTTGTGATATTTTGATTAGTGGCTGTCCATAAATGACGTCACTCGATTTTGGCAGATTTTTGAACCCCCTTCCCACCCCTCCATCACACATCATCACAAATGTGTGGATCCCCCCCAGTGCGTGACGTCATTTATAGACGGCCCCTTGGCAGTGTAGCAAACAGAACAAAAGTCGTTTGGGGTCCCAGATACATGTACATGCATATGCCTCAATATGGGGACTTAACATTTCAAGATTGAGTGTATACTATTTTCGAATAGAGAACTATGAATAGTGTCTATTCCACTGGATAAATTACAGCATTCCCATGCATTTATATTTAATGTGACACCGCTTATTTTTTCTGCAGGTAATGCTATCAAGAGAGACATGCCATATTCACTAATTTAATGCAGATCCATTCCTAATTGCTATTTTAGGAACCAAGCAAAACTACGGCCTAGTTAAATACGGGGATGTAATCGTCGATTAAAGCTCTCTTCCCCGTCCAATACGATGCTCTGCATCTTGTATAAATCGCTTCGTATAAAAGGGTGAAAAGTGGCTCAAAAATCGATAATTGGGCGCAGAGATTGCTGAGCCAATAAGAGAAACTCGCAATTACCCATTACACAGCTTTTTCAAAACTCATCGCTGTTTCGTGTAATACAAAGTACGCGGGGCTCAGTTAAGCGGACAAATGAAATCAAGAAGAAGACGATTTTTATGTATACCCTTTACTAAATCGATATACAGTATATAGTTATATCCCCTTGATTTCTTTAATTCTTGCCAAAGAAACGATGCTGCTGCACTTTAGACAATTAGATAAAATGCATTTTCTGACTTCAAATCAGTTATGGATTCCTATCCGCATATCTTTAATTATTACGATACACAAAAGTATGCAGCAGAATCAAATACTAATTACCCTCCGAATACCACCTAACTATATAGTACTATACCGTAAGGGTACTCGGACCCTGTAATGGATATGACAATATAGGTAAATATTGCATAATGTAGGATTCGAGAAGTGTGCTTTTAAATTTGCAATAAATTTGCAATTCTGTAAAGTGCCCACATGTTTTGTTCTTGGGTGTCTGCTAACCAGGACATAAAGATATCTGTTAGGGGTATGTTGGGGAAAACTGTATTTTTGCTGAGAGCTTGATCTGGTTTCTGTGCAATGAAGTATTATATACAGTAAAACCTGTTAAAGTAACCAACTCTGCATAGTGATAATTTTGTTTAAAATTGGTTTTGTGCATACATAAAATAGTTCAAGATTCGTTCCAATGTACATTCTGCACGAGCCATGCATTTTTATACTTTTCAATTCTGTCCTCTTATAAGAATTCTCTGGTATATTTGTCATAGGTAAAATTTTACCATTAAATTAGACAATCTCACAAACAACAGCCACATCATAAAGTATGCATTAATTCTTTATCTTTTTCTTCATAAATAAAATAAAAATGTACTCAGCTAAAGACCAGAAGGAAAATGGTGTAATTATTATTTGCATAGAGTTCTAGCAACCTGTATAACCAGGTCTTTCTGTAAATAGTTGAAATGTTTCTATACCTATAAGTATGCACTTACATTTTGTATAGAGATGTAAAGATGCAGCATGATTCGAATTAGGCTATTTGAACCTTTATCGTATTTTGAATTTCTAAGATAAAATTGAAGTTATTGTGACTTACTTCTTTTAAAAATGACAGCTTTAAGACGAGGATAATGCAAATAGAAGTGATCACGTTAAGCCCTACTGCATCTCGTTATTTGAAATTTAATGCTAATTACAGCTATCATAAAAAGCGATACAGTTCCAGACTTTGTTTTTCATACAATGTCAACAGTTTGATTGCTTGTTGAATTTCATTGCAGTTCATCATTATCGCATTACAGATTATATTGCCGGGTACAAAAACTCATTAAATTTATGTTTTGGCAAATTAAAAATGCATTTGCGTATGACAAAATTAATTTAAATCTATAGGCACCAAATAAATGCTTAGTAGACTTAATTAAAGGTGCTACTTGTACACCAGGCTACTTTTGCTGCGCAGTCAATTATAAAACTTCGCAGTTTTTGGAAGGGGTACTCATAACTTGTTAGCAGATAGCCCCTCCGCAATGATCTCAAAAAATGTCGACTTTGGGATTATCAATTCCAATCAATCATAATTCGAATTCTGATTAATTGGCCAATCTTATCAAAGTCGAAATTTTCGAGGTTATTGCGGAGAGGCTATCTGAGCGCAAGTTATGAGTACCTCTTACAAAAACATAATTGGCTGCACAGCAAAAGCATTGCCTGGTGTACAGGCACCAGTAAAGGAAACCTGCTAAATCCCTCTATTTCAGACTACATGTGACATTAACATCTACGACAATAAACCAGAGTCGTTTAATCCACAAAATACAAGTACATGTATATATATATAGGTGTAGAAACATTTTAACCATTTCCCCTTACATATTGATTTTAAACCATGCTTAGGTGGTAAGAAAATTATTTTCTATTACAACAATTTTAGCCATACTGCAAAGTTGTTTCAAAATATAGAAGCATGGGCTGTGTCTTATTTTACTTATAAAATTTTGTCATATATGCACTAGAAGTTGGGAGTAATATTTGCCAATGTACTGTACCAAATATGCGGTTGTATTTTTCCAAGAGTTTTCATTTGCATATGAAGTTATTTCTGCAAACTCCAATATCGTTTATCGCAACCAACGTAAATTCGTGCATTCTGAGTAACCATACGCTGGCATAGAGAAGCTAGTATAGTACGGTTATCGGACTTGGAATTTTTTCTATCTGGCAAGAAGACATTCATCCAAAAAAAAAGCATATTCTAAAGGCCCCCAGCTTATTCACGTTTCGCATTTAGATATCTATCGGATGAAATGTGGTTTTTTTTTTTCATAAATAATCCTCGCGACATATACAAAGTATACATATTGTGCGTGGACTTTTTCTACTGAGGATACGGTTGCAGACACGCGTTTCATCAAAAACTTGAAGCCGGCGGAATTTATCCAACCCTGGTGGTTTTTCTTCCTTACATTTTTAATATTTACTTTTTCGATTTTTCTGTACGTCTCTCTTTGGCGAAGAAATTTTATACAAAACGTTGTGCTCTGTACAAATCCACTCGTATGATAAGCAATGTTAAGATAAGAAAAACCACACTCGTTTTAAGGCAAATTTGTCCAATTTCCCTCGGCAAGAAAAACATGACAGACCCTCGAATATGTCATTCTACTATGCTTCCGTCACAGACAATTTTTTAGGTAAAATTTACTAGAAATACAGGAAATCGTTGGCTAAAAAAAGCGACAAACATGAGAAATTGACAAAAGTTAAGCTTCAAAAAAGTTAGTTTTTTTTTAAAGAAAATTGAAAGATTCGTGTTATATCAAAGTATGTTTGCATAGTCTGCACATATGTGTTATATAGCAATGACAGAATAGTATGTACATATTGTACAAGGACAATTTTAACACGACATTTCTTAATCCTATGCATTACTTCAAGGAGGCGTTGTTGTAATTGAGGAACAGATAAAATCTGCTTAATGGTCCATTGAAGCATTACAAATCTCTCATGAGGGTTACTATTTGAAAGCCATTTAAACAGTAGGTTACTTACACATAAAAAGTTTAATTTTTTGTAAGGCGAGCCTAAATTGCCCCTAGCTAGCACACGCCAGAACAAAGTATAGCATAGACATGCAGGGTATCCATCAAGATGGAAAGCATGTGGTGTTACCACATGCTCGCCATCTAGGTGGGTACCCAGCATTAGACAAGTCGGTATATTCCTGTTATCTAACTGCCTCTCAAATGAATTGATGTGAAATAGTGAGATTAGATACTTAAAATAGATTTTAATATAATCATTCTAATAGACCAAATCTAAAAGTAAAAACAGCGTAGAGCTTGGAATAGCGTGGCCTTGAAATATAGCGTTTCTATTGGTTTCCCGATGACGGGAATTTTCGATTGCCCAATCGAAACGCTGCATTTCAAGACCATGCTATGCTCTACGCTGCTTTTACACAAACCTACAGTATAACCTAACATACATGATATATGATGGAGGCCAGCGTAGGCTGCAAAATCTGCAATAGTTAGGTTAGGTTAAGGATATTAGAATCATTAGAGGGATTGCTCAGGTTTCCTTTAATCTTGACGACATTCGCAGCACTGTTTTTTTTTTGCCAATGAGCATGCGTGAGGACAACGTTAATGGGTTTGTGGTTGAGGGGACACGACAATTTCATTAGTTTAACGTGATACCACAACGTTTTTGAGGAGCATAACGACTTACGGCGCATAACTTATTGATGCACATGCGTAATAGTGTGTTATCGTTCGCGTTAAGATTTAAGGAAACCTGCTAAATCCCTCTATTATTAAAATCTATCTTGTCTTAGGCGAAGTTAAAATTCGACTTTTCGACCAAGGCGATTAAGACAGCTACACTGCAAATGAAAACATCTTAAAAGCGTTTCTGATGCATCTTAAGACATTCAACTTAATTTAAAGATGCATATTTTGTATTTCTATTATCCGTCTTATTACAAAATGCAACTAATTTTAAGTTTCAAAAAGTGGTGAAATTAAGATGCATCTTTGCATTTTATTTCGTGGACACTTAAATTTAAGATGTTCTGATTTGCAGTGTATAGAACTCGTGACCGGTGCTAAAAGATAAAAGAACGAAAAATAATAAACCACAAGTGTGAAATAAATCATAGTTTTTATAAGCTTATATGCATTTGTCTGGTCAACATGTACCTGCAGCATGCCCATCAACTTTTTTATAACAAGAACAATATCACAACCATAACAGCTAGAAAAGTGCCTTCAGAAAATGCGCATGTATTAATTAGTTGCAACCTCACCGCTTTGCTTAGAAATCTGAAAGGTTCATTAGGTCTTGTTTGAATTTTTTTCTCCCTTCTTCCGCTTCCGAATACTAAGCTTCCTCGAAAAGTTTGAGATTCGAAGCACCTCTCCATGAGCTAATCTCCGCTAACCTCGTAATAACGACATTTTAGAAGCAACAGAAAAAAGGTTCGTCGGTGCGTGGTCTCACAATCGTAATTAGGCTTATCTTTTCTTCATTAAGACATTTAGCCATGGAGCGTTGCACGGTACGCGTTCTCCATAAAAAGCAACCAATTTATACGAGGGAACGTTAAAACTAATCTTTTTTACGTTTGCTCATGCGCGCATATACTATACATACATTACATGCATACAGAATTTCTAAATCGTTTTGTTTATCGTAAACTGACGCCTATTTTTATTGACGAATTAGAAGATGCGGAAATTGTTAAGCGGGTGGTTTTGGCCGCAATGGCGGTTTAAACCTAGACCTTCATCTATACTTTTCGGCCAAAGGCTTGCTGCATTAAGCCATGCACACATTAAAAGTGTGCGTCCTTCCATATCCGTTAAGTAAGCACGTTTCGAATGGTCGAAATGGAATTTAAAGTATACATAAATTCCCTTACGCTTTTTAAGCTCTTTCAATGCGAGTTCTTAAAGCTCGATCAGTTTGAAAATTCGGGTTTACGTTAATTCGGCGCTTAATACTTTCTATGAGTGTTTAGCAAACCCTAAATGGTTTATGTGGAGCAATCGTGCGTTTTAAACTGCAATTTTAAATTTGTAGAGTCAGGCGACATCATGTGACTTTAAACGACTATATAGATCGCAGGCTACTGTCTCGAGCTACTATCTTGTATCAAACTTTGCTCTCTGACTATAAAACTTATGAATTAATACATGTATTAATGTGATGTTATTATATGCAATGCAAGCATGTGTGCAAAAAATTCTCATAAATTAGTTTACATTAAATATGCAAATTTGTGCAAGTTAACTAAATTAGGCGTTCATCAGAAAGTATGAAATGTCCAATTTATGCAGAATAAGCGGATTTGGATGTATCTATAGAAATTGAAGCTTGGTAGCTCATGCTGCTCCTTAACTTCGGCAAACCATACATGCATACCAATACCTATGGTTTGCCACCTTTTCAGTGTGCATATATATTCATTGTCACTATACAGGGGCAGCATATAACCACAATCTTACACTGCGGCCTTGCAATTTTGAGCAACTTTTCTCTATTTAAAAAACATTTTTCGTAATTTCGTTTTGTGTGCATTTATTCAAATAAAACAACAAGTGATAAAACTTTCGAAATTAAAAAAATATATATTTCAAAATCTGTTTTCTGTAAGATTCATAACATCTAGATGTGCTATAAAATTACTGTTCCAAAATTAGCACCCAGTGAATATTCCACTTCTTTTTTTGCACGTGTTGCACCCTAGATTCGGCAAACAGTGCATACGCATGTGCTTGTCTAGATTGCCACCATCAGGGGCAGCACATGGCATAAATATTAAAACTGTGCCTTAAATGCAACCTTGACAGGTCTTAATAAAATTTAAAATATAACTATACCTAACCCACCTAGTCATAACCCACCAAACATACCTAGCCCTAACCCATTCGTTATTTATTTACAAAAGAATGCAAAAATCCGTACCAATTCTGTAACGTTCATAATTTTGAGATTTTCTCTCAAACTTAGTAAAGTTCACTCAAACCACATGTTAATACGCATGTTTTCGCAATTTTTCATTTCTAAAAAAATAAACTAACCCCTTAAAACTGAAGCTTCTTTTCATCTATAGAAGTGAATATGCAAATTTTAAATGACTACATCATTTTTCCTGTATGGGATACATCTAAATTCACTTAACATAAAGAACATTGAATATTTTCCTGAAACAAGTGAAATGTCAGCTGAAAAACTCTTGGGAAAAATAACTTTCGAAAATACATCGTGGCATCATTTGTTAAAAGGAGAGCATCATTTGCTGTTTCCTATACTGCTGTTTTATGTAGCTCTTAAGAAAAACGAAAAACGTTGCCAAACAAAAACGCAATTTTCGTGGCACTCGCCATAGAACAAAGTGGTTACTAAACCACTTTAAAAAGGTTCGCTTATTCACCTGAAACGCCGTATACTATTATCCATCGAAAGTGCCTCGTCGCAATAACTATAATCAAATTAGATCCGTATACATGCAGACGTCTAGACAAACTTAGTTATATGTTTAAACCTTCGTGTCGCTATATGATATTATGTAGGGAGATACAATGGCTCCTCCCATACTGGTCTTTTGTTAATAATGACGTTAATTAAGATAGCTCTCAACAAGCTTATAAAAATGATGCCTTTGCTAATTTACGATCAACGCCTCGCTTGCTCTAAAACCAGAGCGTTGTAAACTGCAACTAGGATAAACCACGGGTTACAGCTTGGCCTTTGACCCCGGTTTTCTGCGGCGACAAATTCGTTTTCGCGCGACATTTGACAATACTAAACATACTAAAAGTCAGTTATGAGTATTTTCTATTGCGAAATCAAAGTTCTACTAGAAGTCCTTTCACGGATTTCATTAAGTAAAGTAAACTATATACATGTGTTGTGGAGAGGGGATTAAATCCAAAACATCCATCCACAGACATATTTGTTTACTCGTTGTTGACACAGACAAAAACGTGCTGCCATTAATGGCAGCACGTTTTTGTGGCTATCATGGCTATCATGTTTGATCTATGGTTCTGCAGTTTCATCCCGAGACCAAAGAACCCTCCTTTAGGTTATTTAGGATTTACCCTAAATTAAACAATATCAAGCACTATACTGAGATGCGAATATTTGAGGTGATTTGAGTTTATGTTTTTACATATAATGTATGTTTATCATGGCAGTATCATACGACAAACTTTAAAAGCTATTCCAGCCTCGTCTACAGTCATTTATAATCAAAATTATGTGCTTATTAAGCAAATTCTAAACTCAAGACCATGCAATATACGAGCTTTGGCCTATACATACCATGTTAATTTTTTCGGGTATACGATTAAACTGTTGATCAGTGATTTTCAATGCACCAAGCTGATTTTTGTTTTAAAATTAGATTGAGTACACTCTTTAAGAAAAAGTTATCACAATAGGTTGTTCTAAGATACCTTCTAAGTTTTTATTCTTATGTACCTTATAGGGTTTTTCAGAATTTATAATGGCGTAAATTTCTAGTTACCAAATAATATTTTGATTAAAAATGCACTTTGCATAATACCTTTATAGGTACCTTTTTGGATTAAAATATTATTTGGTAACTTGAAACATCATTTTAAATTCTGAAAAACCATAAGGTATTGCAGAACACCTATTATGACAATTTTTTTCATGGAATGTAACTCATTGCCTTGCGTCATTCGTGTCACCCAACAACATTGTACTCCTCAAAAACTCAAGTTTAAAAAAAACAACTGAATATTAAAAAAATATCAGCACAATACATTGAAAATTGCAGATCATGGAGGAATTTTTCACGTGCAGGTCTTTTTATTACACTGTTCATTAACCTTATGTCCGAAAAAGGATCGACATGGTACATCATAGGTCTTGATCTTGGGATTATAGCATCCCCTTAAAATATCAAAAATATAAAATGGAGAGAAAATCATAAAAAAACTTCTGGGAGGCAATAATCGCAAAATTGTTTTAGCGGAATATATTGATTTGTTAAGATAGAGTTAGCAATCGAGAATTTTATAACCATGTTAAAGGCAGTACTATATATACCTTATGGCTATAGGCGTTAGATGAATTTTAATGGCATGGGAATGCTTTCTACAAACAAGTTTAAAGTTAAACAGCTCACAGAAAAGCAAGGCCGGGTTTAAAAACAACCTCTATAGAATTTGCTATAGGGATTTGAAAAGGATAATATTAGTAAATCCGTTGCACCATTACCCGTTGGCCCAATTTTGATAGATTTCTGCAGGTTAACTCCACGGGAAGCAGGGGTCGTCACCGAGTGGCTAGTCCAATTGGTCATCCCCTTTTTCTACGTCCATTGGAGGAAGGCCTCGTCTTGGATAGGTGCAATCAGTGGAAATATCCAAAAAACAAACCAAAAAATAATCTTCTCGTTTTCCGAACGCACAAACGCGAGATTAGAAAAAAAAAACTTTAAAAAAATAACAATCACTCAAGATTTCCTCCTTTTCCGAAATCGAAACGGACGCATCATTGGGGCCTACTGACAGATTTGCCAAAAGCTGATCTCCTCCCAGCACATGGCACTATGACGTCACTGACGAGCTTCGGAAGCATCAGGTTCGTTGAGTTTAGAAACACGGAAAGTCCAGCAAAGACGTCCATCGAAGAACAAGCACGATCTCAGATTGCACAACTGCACTACAGGTCAGTCATTGATTGAATGACTGTAGAGCGAGGAGGTCGAAACAGTCCAGATCTAATGACGTCATCAGGTCATCCGATTTTGCAATGATTGCACACTGTCTTTTGCTTGTGTGTCTCACGTAAGCTTGTCAGTACAGCGGACAAACGTTTCTCCTTAACAAATGGTCATCTTTGGACTCGAGGCGTGAAAAAAAGGTCAAAGGCCAACCGGGAAGAATGAAAGCAGCAGCTCTCAAACGACCGGAAATCCCTTTTCAGATTGGCTCAAGTAAAATATCCATTGGGAAGATAGCCAAAAAAATAAGTTTTAGGAAAACAGTGTCATGGAAAATTAAGCCTTATGTGCAATCCGCTTAACCAGCGGCAGAATCACCCGTTGCTGCATCTTCTAATAGACGCCGGGGGCTTGCTACGTCGACGTCGGTCGGCGCAGCAACAGCAGCAGCAGCAGCAAGCAACACGAAGCAACCTCGACGGTGGATCGGTCGCGACTATAGAAGCGTCGATTGAGAATCAGCTGCCGCTTCGCTATTGGGTGAAACCCCGGGAACGTAGCAGCATCAAAATGGAGGGGGGTGGGAGGGTTGGGGTGGAGAGAAAAAGAGTAACGTCGATCGAATACGGAAGTTGCGCGAATTTGTTCGCATTTCCTAGCCCACTCTCGTCGCTCTTTACTGGAAATTGAGCCGACTTTTTTTTTTTTGCGACGAAAAACCAAAAAGCTACACGCGACACGCATTCACCGGTTAAACGACAAGCTGTGGATGAAATAGTGGCGTTTGGATTGCTACTGCACGCAATAAAGTTGAACGAACACCCCCTTCCCCATCACCTACGTCTCAAACATCTTCGACGTACGTTGCTATACATGTATAGCCTACCTTGACAGGGAATCTATCTGATCAAGCAAGACTCGAACCAGGAGATGCTGCAGTTGTCGTTTATGTAAAGACGGCCACACACGTTTGGGAAATCCTGAAGGTTTGGATTGCAGCAATCCGGACCATGATGATTTCCTGTACGTTTGTGCATGGTGGACTCCTTGAGGTTCGAAAAATCGGAATAAATACACTGCAAATGAAAACATCTTAAAAACTGTCCACGAAATAAGGACGTTATGATGCATCTTAAGAAATTTAACTTAAATTAAGACGCATAATAAGAATCTATTGTCAATTAGACGATGGAATAATCTTCCTAGTGATAGCGTAAACTCATTTCAAATTCAATTTAACAATGATGATGGGTTA
>JAQGCC010002157.1:0-19616 GCA_034698905.1 Xestoiulus laeticollis | reverse complement strand
AAAATTTAGCATTTTTCAACGTGAAAAGAATGCATTTCAAATTGCAGCCTGGAACTTGCTGTGCTACGGAGCGCTCGCACTGGGAGGTCCAATTACTCCGGAAGATTCTATAGTGGCAATGCGGGGTGGGTCAAAAGTGAATTTCCTGCCAGTGTTTGCTGGCTACATTAAAAGGTTTTACGCGAAAAACTACGTTTTTTTTTACTGTATTATTTTAATGCGTACATGTATCTGTAGATTGAGTATTAGTTGTCATTTATTTGACCTTATTTTTGCATTACGGTATACATTACATGTATAAAAGTCATGGTAGAATACAATCTATTATAAATGAGGTACAGGTACGCATATTAAGTAGTGTAATATCTATTTTAAGTCCATGTACAGAATGCAGTTAATCTAATGAATAATTAAGATTTCATTTTTAGCCTAAACGATTAGTCTACTTTTTTTTTGTCGATATGACCAAAACGGAGGAGTGCAAATGCTGTAAACGGTAACAAAAAATTAGGTATAAAAATATACATGTACATGCATTAGTTACACGTGTCAGTATATTATAGTGAGCATGTATGAATGACATTTGGGAAAGAATTGGAAAATTGGATACTCGGGTTAAAGGTAGCCTTCATATTATAGAGAGTTAAAATTCCGTCAAAACCTTCTACGTATGCCTACATTATCCATTCCAAGAAGGATTAAATCTATATTAATATAAAATAATACTATAAATTAAAATAAATCTAGATGTATAATAAAGGCCAAATATGAACCAAGATCAGGAAAGAATTGAGTAGCTGTAACAAGTGCAAATTTACATTATTTTGCCTATGTTTATTAAGTGTAATTAGAGTTGAAATGAAACTTTTAATTGCAAATTCAGCGCAATTGTAATCCGTTTGCAATTAAAACACTTCATGTGTAATGCAACTTGAAATGCATAAAGATTGATACATGAAACAATAAGCACCAATTTGTAATCAATTTTTTCGACTGATTAGCAATCAGTTATTTTGATATCAGTTTGCACTCAGTTTTTTTTATAAACCCTAAGGGAACTCATAATAGGTTAGCACTTTCATTGTTCTATTAGTATTGTTCGATTTGTCAATAGCATCGGTCACAAAAATGTTATTCTTGTATTTCTTTTTCATATTAAAGCCGGGATACTTCTCTACATCAGAGATTCGCGCATCTCTCGTAGGCCTACATGTACATGCAGTATGTATAGTAAAAGTGAAGGGTTAAACAACAATTAATTTCAAAAGAGTTGGCCTATCAAGTTGTTTTTTTTCCGAGCATAAGATTAGATGTTCAGTGTAATAAAAATACATGTAGGCCTACACAAAAAATTGTCCCATGATCAGTTGATAGTGTATGTTTTTTTGTTTTTTTTTTCAATTTGGGCATTTTCAAGAAAACCTTGCCGCAAAGATACAGCATGTTACCCTCGAAGTTATTATTACACTCACCGATATATCAACTATAAAAAAAACGACGAACTTAATTTCAAAACAAGTTATGAAAAATCACTTCGTTTTATAGGGTAAAACCTTTTATTTACACATCGACACCATACGGAGCGCTCGTGACGTCATCACGACCCGTGAGCTCTCGAGCGCTCCGGAGCATATCTCTCGACTAGGACGTGGTAAAGTTGGTCAAAAAGGACTTCAAAGAAGTTGAAACAAATAAACAAACCACATGTCAATCATGCAGTTAAATAATAGTTTTAATAATAATAAAAAACATGAGCTCGGTGTGCACGCATTTTTTTGTATATATACATACAGTATGTATATATCACCATATCCCATGCGATATGTAGGGCCAATTATAGCCTACCGGCGGTATCATTTTTTTAATTTGCATAATTATTGATGATGTTTTTCTCACAGATAAAAACCTCGGAGAACAATACAAAAAAATGATATCGGTATATATTAATTATGCTGTACAATTTTATGTCCCAAAAAAGTAGCATGAATCAAGCTTTGAATCAAGTATTTTCAACGATAAATTGTCCGAAAAAGTTCCAAAAATATACGTATATTGAACTCTCGCAGCCTGTGAATGCATGATTGCATGTTGAAAGCAATAAAGATAAAACACGTTTTAATTGGCAATCCAGGTAAATCCACGCCAAATCAGGCAAATCCAGTTTTGTAAATGTATAGCAGACCTAAGTTGCAAACTATAAAAACTTGCAGTGTAGTTTGGTAGACCTGCATTGCACTTAACAAATGTATAAACCTTTAAACCTTGGTAATGTTTTTTAAAAATGACGTTAAACGTTAATAAATTTATATTTTTTAATTAGGTTAATGATATATGCTAGATATTAACCTTTACACGTCTTTTAATGATTAACGCCTACCATAATTTTGATTTTTTGTAATGCGTTTTGTATCTATTTTTTTAAGCTTGTCTATAAACAAACATTGTAGTTAGGCTATTCTTTCGCAATTCATCTTAAAGCAAGACGTTAATAATTCTAGATTAAACAACTAATTTGTGGTGCCCTTAGTTTTTATTTGCACCTTTCTCTAATGATTTTACTCCAGATTTTCCTCAAGAATGATCGAGGGTTTCAATGTTTATTGCAAGGTTATTAGCCATGGGCAGAGCTGTAGTCTTCCATCTCATGGGTGTGCATGTGTGTGCAGAATACTTATTAAAATGTTAAGTATACTAAAAAAAGTGTCCTCGTCAGCTTTCGCTTCGTGGTGTTCACCTAAATACTCCCAACTATTTTACACGTTATTTTTCTCTTATTGTACAATAATGAAAAAAAGCAAAAAATATAATAGTTGCTATATAAAATAAGGCAATGTTCAATTTAATAGCAAAAACAGGCCCTTGTTCCAAAGGATTTATCAACTTGTGCTATCAACCCCAATCTGGATCTTGTTCACAATTGGGAAATCTGGTAATAACTAGGGCACTAAAGTTGTAGTGTGAAATGTATTCGTATCACGCACACATGATATAAAGTTAGCGAGAGGCCGGCTGAGGGCCTAAGGCCAAATTGACAAAAAAATCCATTTTTTTTTGTAAAAGCTATCTTTATACATTCGTCTGCATCAAAACTATCCGCTGTACAAAAAGCTTGTACAGAAGCTAAATAAGGGGGAGGGTATGAACTATTGTTAAAACTGTTGGAATATATATCACTTAAATTTTTTTTCTGGTTTCTAAACAAGTTTTTCAGACACATATCGACAAAAAAAATTGCGCGTAGTGTTATGTTTTTCTATGAAAATCCTTGATAAATTAAAAATATCTATAAGTGTTTCCATTTTTTTGCCAAAATCTGCTAAAAAAAATGGTGGAATCTTCCATTGACTGTAAAAAAAAATATCTTTGGTCAAATGGTAAAATCTTATAAGCTTATATAAAGTCTGATTTCTAACTTTTAAATTAGCACACATTTGAGTTTTGAGGTAAAATTAAGTAACTGGTATTATTTATAACATCGTCGTAAAATCTAATTTTATGGATGCTTTCATGTTATTTCGATTATTTTTCTTAAAACATTTTGTTATAATCCATGGAAAGTAATTGAAACGATATAAGGCTCATCATTGTTTATAAATTGTATTCCTTTTTGCATTGATTTGAGCATCACAGCATAACCTGTGTAAAAGCATATTATTGGAATATTCTAAACTATATTTTTAGACAGGATATATGATTTCAGCCAGGCGCATCTGTAGACCGGTAGTTTTTATGCTTTTGGCGGGGATATTCTTTTAAACAAGTATAGCTTTTTAGACAAGTTCTACTGTACAATATATGATATTATACCATGCACTTATACCAATTTGAGATTATTTTATGTAAAAAATCTGCATGAATGCATTTTTGGAATCGATCCAAATGTTTGTTAAAAATTAATTAGAAAAGCATAGCCTATCTATATTCTACGAGTAAATGCAAAAACATCGTCGTGTCGTTTTCCTTGTTGTGTGGGATTTCCCTTATCCCATGTACACTGTACTACACTAGCTGTAGCCTACTTATTATAAATCTTATGAGTACTTTTTGCAAATAATTGCTCAGCAGCTCTATTTATCCGTTAATTAAATTGTTTTTTTTTTTAAATTTATTTAGGAGTTTGAAGATGCTCCTGATACAGTTCCAGAGTAAGATATCAATGCTGTTTATCTATTTATATTTTTATTTTCCATTGTACATTACATATTGTTGAAATTAATATTTGGCAAAAAAAGTGGATTGCTATGTTATAAATTAATACAATACTAAACTACAAATATGCATAAATAATTATACGAAATATTAATTGTCACTCCTAAAGTTTTATGAATAGGTCTATAGTGATTCTAGAGCATTACAGATTCTAAAAATGACATGAACGCGTACATGTATATAATTTATATGATTTCAAGTTTAAAAAGTTCATGGCTATAACAATAAAAATATGCACATAATGTATATACATAATCATCTGTTTCGACAGCATCATTAGACCATAATCCATATTTTTTTTTCTGAAAATTCGTAACTGCAGGCCATTGAGAAATGATGGAAAACTTTTTTTTCACATTACATTACATCATATAACATTTTTTTGCATTGTTTTTATGCTTAAAAAAATGGCGTGTTTATGTATTGCTTTAATATCTGTCATTAAATACATACACACCAAGAAAAATGTAATTGGTTGTTTAGACCGCCAGAAATGGATTTCTTGTCATCAGTTCGAGCAGCCCATCACAGTTTTAATCTGTTTCTGAACAATCGTTTCCAAGAAGCTGCAGATAATCTAAAACCATGGTAAGAAAAGTTCATTATAGTCATTTAGACCTAAAAAGTAAATTAAGAGTTACTTGTAATTAATAAGCCATGTTTATGTATTTTTTTAGGATTCACACTAGCATATATCATGCATTAGGCTATTCTGCCCTGCATTTCTGTCAAGCTCTGCTAACCTTTGACCCTGTAAGAATCAAACAGAAATACGTATTTAATTTTCCAAGTTCTTCTCTAATGAATGCCTGTTAATTCCAGCATGACGTGGAATTGGCTTGTCGGCTTGTACACGACGCTAGTGAATTATGCAATAAAAAACGCCGAAAAAGTACTATTTCTAACAACTCGGTGACTAAATTAGTAAAAAGGCCCAATTATAACTCCTATACGGAAGGTGTGTAGAGCAGAAATCACTTAATTTCCTATGGAATTTTCCAATTTTGCTTTATTTTACCTTATTTTTGTAGAGGAAGTTCATGCAGAGTTGATCTATGCTGAACTTTTGCTGTTGAGGGCTATGTCATCGTTTGTTCAAGATGAATCTTTGATTAGTTTCATTAAAGGTGGATTTCGGATCCGGTCCTGTTTCATGTCTTACAAGTAGGTTTTTCTTTATAAGTTTTTACTGCACAACATGGATAAACTTTTTTTCTTATTTTTAAAGTTTTGAACATTGTATTTGACAGAGAATGCTATGATATTCTTACTCATCGCAAATGGGACAATGCAGAATTAAAAATGAATTTCGAAGCTGGGGTATTCCTAGGAATTGGCACCTTTAATTTGGTAAATATTAGCTGAATTCTTTAAGTTTATCTAACAATAAATTTTAAAGTACATATCAGCACTGTAATATTTTTCATTCAGGTAATATCTGTGCTTCCTGGAAGAATACTGCGTTTACTTGAAATCATTGGCTTTTCCGGAAGTATGGTAAGAAACGATATCTTATAATTGATATTTAATATTTAATAATTTATATTAAAAATTTGCCTTTTATAAAAACTCAAATGCTTTTAATCAATTCGCTTCTATCATGGCTTACACACATTTCTGAATAACTTACTAACTAATTCTATTTCTATCTTTTTCGCTTTCTCTTATGCACAATGGATAATAATATTGTAGTTCAAGGAGTCTTCGCATATGGTAGGGATACGGTGCATGTATAAGTGTTGTCTGTGAACAAATGTTTACTATTTTTAGAAATAGTGCAGCTTTGGTTTAATGTGCCTGACATTTCTGCTTAGGCCGTTATGCAACACACTAAGCCAGAAATATAAAAATTGTATTAGATTCATACTGTCATTAAATTAATTTTAATAATTAGTCTATACAAGTTTTAAAGATAAATTTCACCGAACTGGGTGCCTTAATATTTAACTATTAGCATAGCAATTGTGAGTTTCGAATTCGATTCCCAAGTAGGGCTTGTGTTTGTGCTTTTTGCGTGGTTTTTCGCGCTTTTTCAGTTATTTTAAGGCAGATGATGAGGGCATTACTCTAAAAATCGGCCGCGACTGTCCTCTTTCTTTTCAATTAATTCTACCTATTTCCCCTTCTCCTTTCACCGACCTACATTGGATCTTATCAGGTCGCGCGGGTCGTTAAATAACTACAAATAAAACAGATAAAATTATTTTAAGGACATGCAGGATCAATCAGGTACATTGTTCGAGTTGCTGATAGAAGTGTTGCAAATCGCCCATGAATCAGTTTTTTATTTGTTTTACATTTGTAAAATGCATGGTATTAAATATAACATTCTTATCATCCATATTATAAGGTGGAAATGTGGGCTTTAACTTGAAAATGTTTTTCTAAAAGATCTATAACAATATAATTGTATTAGCTATTAGTACACTAAGGGTAAGAACAGCGTAGAGCATGTCATAGCATGGTCTTGAAATGCAGCGTTTCGATTGGTTTCCCGATGGCGGAAATTTCCAATTGTCCAATCGAAACGCTACATTTCAAGGCTATATGCCATATTCCGTGCTATTCCATGAAGCATGGGAGAACAAGTATAGGAATGAATTCCTGAAATCAGCTTTTCGATTAGATTCCCGATGGCGGGAATTTCCGATTTCCATGCAATCAAAACGCTGATTTCAGGAATTCATTCTTATATACTTGTTCTCCCATGCTTCATGGAATAGCACGGAGCATGACATTGCCTTGAAATGCAGCGTTTCGATTGGGTAATCGGGAAACCAATCGAAACACTGCATTTCAAGATCATGCTATAACATGCTCTATGCTGTTCTTACCCTTGGTGTACCCGCAGTGTACTTACACTGTACTGTTGTAGGCATCGTTTGTGGTATTTTTACCATAATGGTGATTTCTAAATGGTTTTTTAGGACATTGGAATAAACAAACTTGAACAAGGACGAAAACTGCAAAAGAGCATTCGAGGACCTTTGTGTTCATTATGCATATTAATGTTCAACGTTGTTTTTACATATGTTTTAGGTAAAACTGATCAAATTAAAATTTTACGTGATTAAAAATTTTCAATATGTTTATCATTAATTCTCTTTACAATGCCATCGTGCAGGCAATGGAAAAGTTAATATGGAATATTGCAAAACAGTATTAGCACCATTATTGGAGGCCTTTCCAAACGTAAGCCAGTATGCTCGTGTTTTGTTTTACTACGATTCTTGTTAACATACATCATGCACACCCTTTACCAAAAGCTGATTTGAATTTTTTGATAATAGGGAACCATTGTTCAGTATTTGAAGGCAAGAACTGATGAAATTCAGGGAAATATTTCACTTGCTCTTGAAACTTTGAATCGTACTGTTGATGCACATACGGAATGGCCACAGTTAAAATTTTTGTGCTATTGGGAACTTGCTTGGTGCCATAGGTGAGTGAATGAGAACTAATTTTTTTATAAATTAAAATATAATATTCGTGTTATTTAAACATGACATTATCAATTAAGTGCATACATATAATTTCAATTAAAATTCATGCAAGCACAAATTTGCCAAAAGCTTCACATTTCGATGTAATATTTTTTTTGTAGTTTTTTAGGAAATTATCGACAAACTGGACATTTTATAACTTTATTACAAAGTCAAAGCCATTGGTCCAAATCCATTCCTCTGTATATGCACGCCAGCTTAATGCTTTTATGTAACGATCTCAGCGATGAAGAAAACGAAAAGATTGTCGAATATATGAGGTAATACGAGTTTTGGATTGATCACTATAATAGATAATGCAGTACTGAACTTAAGATCCTATTTTACTTTTAACCTAGACTTACACCAACTTTGAGAAGGCGTTTTGCTGGAAAGTCAATACCAATGGAGAAATTTTACTGCAAAAGGGCACTTCGTTTCATTGCCCAAGATAACTGGCTTTTCCTTCCAGGAGTGGTGTGTTTAATTTCCTTTATTGGTAATAAATAAAGACATTAGCATACATTTAATGAAACTTAAATATGCTTGTACATGATTTTTTTAAGGAATGCTTGTACACTTGGAACTACTTTCTCATTGTGGGCAAGAACCTGGAATGCACCACCAGATTATTAGGCGTTGTCGAACGTAATCTGGAAGAATTATCTAAGACGAAGCAAGGTAATGATTCATTCTTATAAATAAACATCGATGATAACTGTCCTTGTATATCTTGTTAAACAATGAATTGTCTTCATATAATGTAAATAACAACGCGTTTGGATAAACTATTTTTCAGGAACTTATTATTATATGGACAACTACTGCTTAGGTGTATTCTTACGTGGTGTTTCCCTACGACACATGAACAGCCCCTTGTTAGCAGAGGAATGCTTTAAAGAAATCATTCAAAAGTATGTTTTTAAAGCTTTAATTGCCTTTAAAGCTTACTTGTACCTATATAGAAAAATGTTACCAAAAATCCTGGGGAATTTTTTAAAGGAAATGAAATGGTTTTAAAAACAGAGGAAACGCAAAATGGTAGCTAGGCTGCAGTACAATGGTGTATTTCGGTGAAGATTTTGGTTCTATCAGCTCCTAAAGTCGCTTTACAGCAGTGCACCACTGTTCTGCGGCATAGTTACCATTTGGTATTGCCCTCTGTACTTAAAAATATTGGAACAACGTTAGATAATTGCCAATGAAGACGAAACCAGTTGAATACATGCCAACAAACCATGCTCTTCCTTTTCCTAATTTAACATTTTGTCCTAGGTGTTATGGCTAAAAATTATAATTTTGATTTCGTTCAAAAAATTGTCTTAGGTAAATTTTAATACCATAAATTGATACCATAACTTCCTATCTAGCCGCACAAACAGAATTTTCACAGCTATTTTACGGTTAAGAAAAAAATTGGGGTAGTACTGACTTTTGAGAAACCTTGCATATACAACAACAACAATACAACAGACCTGTGGTTCTCAGACCACCTTGTATATACATGTATATATTATACCAGCACGTTAAAAATGTAAATATATATCTCTGTAAACGTTGATGCTTCAGTACGAGTGCTTTCATGGGGTATTTGCTGCCATCTACTGATTTAGAAACAAAACTTAAGTCTCATTTCGAAGAAAAGCATTAAAAAAAGTAGGAAATCTAAACTTTATGAAACAATATGACCTCACCAATTGGAGATATTTACTTTTTCCATAATTTTTAGATTAAATTCTTGCTTTTTTTAAATTAAAAGTTAAAATGGGTTTTCATAGGGCATGTCCTGACATCACTAGGCCAAGAAACAAAACTAAGTCACAATTTTGCAAAAATGTGACTCGAAATATTATCAAATTTTTTTTTTAAAAACTTATGAAAAACATGAACTAGTTCATGATAGATGACTAGATTTTTTTTGACATTGCGCTTTTTGGCAAGTATGTGTAAGGCCTTATGTGATTCAATTCAACATGAATCAATGATTTCATTTTATTCACAATACATCTCGATTAATTTTAGTGAAAAGAAAATCCGTGAAGACATCCACCTTTTGCCTTGGACTTATTTGGAAATGGGATACATGTACATAAACTTACGAAAGTTTGCAGAAGCTAAGGAATTCCTCGAAATTGCAAAGTGAGTCACGACGACAGGAATTGCCTTAAATGGCAATGAAAACAGTCTGTAAAACGTCAGTTTATTAATCTCTTTCCTGCATATTTTTAGGAACAATTACAAGGGTTATTGTCTGGAATCCCGCCTTCACTTTAAAGTACATGCAGGACTTGCTGAAGTTAAGTTTCATATGCAGGCTCCGAATAATTTGAATGGTTCTGGACTCAGTCAACCTTCATCACTCGAGATTTTGACAAACGATCCAGTATCCCTTCCGCTATTCAGCACAAATGGAAAAAATGGTTCCAGTTTAAGCCATTCAACGTCTTACAGCGATATCCCGAGCAATGGTCCAACATCTTTGCCAATTATATCCAAGAACGGGAAATCTGCAGGTATGGAAAGTGAAAGTATCTATCTGTGAGTCCAATTGGATAGGCGTTTTTGCAGCTAACGATTATTTCTTCTCAACTCTTCCTAAATCATTTATGACCATTCCTGTGGACATTTTTCATATACATGTATATATAGTATATTTTACTATTTCTCAATTGAACAAATATTGTCATACATCTCTGCTAAATTCTGCTTTTATCTAGCACTAGTAGGTTATCTGTGATGCTGAACATATTGAATTGATTTCCCAAATAATCAAATATCTTCAACAGTAATTTAATTTATAGTAATTTCAAAGTAATATTATATAATTTTACCTACCAATTAAATGTTTGGTCCATATTAGCCCTGATCATGAATTTTATCTACACTTGTACTCTTAAACGAACTAAAATAAGACACATTGTTGAAATTGTTTTGCTTATGCTAAACGACACATTTCAGTTGATTTATAGTTAAATCCTCAAGCATCCATCTGTTTTTTGACATAGCTGAAATTTAGAAGCTGAATGCCTTATAGTCATATTCTAATGGTGCTTCATTTAAAATTTTAACTGCACCAGCAGGTAGAATTTAGGATACATTTTTATTTGTGGTTTGAAAACATCTTTTATATTTTCTTGAATTTCTATAATTTGGCGAGGTCACGCATTTTATCCACTTGGCGCGCATAGGCACGATATTTTTCCCGATTTATATTTCGTCTAGGACAAAATAATAAACGTGGCCAGGGCTAATATCGTTTCCGCAAATTCAAGGAAGATTAAAGTCAAAATTAAATGCATTCAATCAATGTATTGCTTTTGTTCACAGCTGCTATCTGATCTGCATTTAAAGCTCTAAAATCGTTTGCATAATGCTATGTATAATAACAATAATAACATATATTGTTGTAAACAATGGGATTTATTGTTATACTATATTTCATCTTCTATTGAAAGCAAAGTGAACAAATTTTTAACCATAAAATTGCAAATATGTTCATTTGTTATAACAAAAGAATATCTTTAAAGTTTACTGTTATCCTGCCTTATCTTTCCCGCAATCATTTTGATAAGAATGTACAGAATTACGCTTGTAAAGATAATACAAATGGTAGATTACAAAAGATTCAATATATATTTCAGATATATACGAACAAATGTTTCCAATTTTTTAAGTAATTTATATTTTAGAGTTTCTCGTGATTTCCCTTCATTAAATCGAAATTTATCACCATATTAGATACTATTAGAAGGAGAAAGTATGTTTTCACAGTTGTGATTCAAAAAAGCAGCTCTCTGAATTGTTGAGTTTTTAGACAATTATAATGCATTTAGTTGAAAGAAAATAGGAAAGGGAAATAAGAGAAACAATATTTCTATTTTTATGAAACTACTTAGCGTTATACATAATAGAATGAAAATATATTTTTCTGTAATTATTTTGAATTATTTCAACAAAATGGAAAACAAAGCAAAGTATTCCGGTAAATCAAAATATGAGTTTTTAATGGATTTAGCATTGCAGAATATTGACCCTTATGTAAATGGTAATGCAAGTTTAGTACAAGATTGGTTTCAGATTCGGCAAGCAAGAAGTTTCTGCATTCATTTTTTTACGAATAGACATAAAAAGCACAAAAATAATTCGTCTGCTCGATTATCGCCATTTTTAATAATCGGGGAATTTTAAATTCTCCAGTTTTTAAATTTTAAATATACTAACCATTCCACGTGGGAACATTTCTGGTATTATACTGTTTGATGGGATGAAATCCCACAATGAATCTATTTATATCTATTTGGGTATTTTTTTAATGTTTGTTATTGATTCCATTATGTCATCATTATAATTCTTAATGCTATATATTTAATCATTGATACTTTTGCAAAATGTTGATATATTTGCATATTTGTAAAGGATGGAAATTTCATGACTAGTAAAAAACAATAGTATCAGATCCTTCGATTAATGCCAGATCAGTAAACAAAGATTAAGTAGGGCAAATAACACTAGCTACACCAAAAGGCACTGCTCATTCCTAATAAACGGGTGCATTTTTTTAAATTGAATATTTAGTAATTGCAAGTATGTCTTTGGCCCATTTATTTTAATTACTGAATGCAATGATGTTTTTTTTCGATAACTAATTATGGTTTTAATTGCATATAAAAACAGCAAGCATGACTCACTGGTTAACATGTATTAATTGTCTTTAAACACATCATGTACGAATTAAATAGTTTTTGTCTGTTATTTAAATAATTTCATCCTGGCTCAAAAAAATAATAATAATAACTTTTTCTTGCTTACTGTATTCTTGAAAAATTGTTTGTCTAGCTCATGTCTAGTTTCAAGCGTTTAAGCTTGGATTGATAAAGATGGCAATTGATAAGATTTATGTTACAATCTGATATGATAGTCTATTAAATTTGAAAAATGTTAAGAATCAGACAAGAATTTTTGACAGCAATCTTTTATTTCAGATTAGTTTAGCCCTTGCCCCACTTATGTACTTCAACAAATAAAGTTTGCAATAAATATGTAATTTTTGGAATCAGATAAGCAGCAGGCATATTTCTCATAGCAACTAATCCTTAGAGCTGATCAATGCAAATGTTTTATATTAATATACAGTATCATCGATCAAAGATAGAAAATGCTGGATGGGAATTTAGAATTTCAACTAATCTTTCTAATATTAACAGGGTGGCTCCCAGGGATCATGTAAGGGGCATTTTACTCTCTCGGTTTTGTACAGTTCCAATCTAATACTGACGTGCAATATGGAGTCATTGTCACGTGATTGTCTGCCCCAGACAGAGAAGGTTCACGTAGCTAGACCCGCACTGATAAGGTTCAACTATATGTTTGGAGCTAGCATAACGAGGGCACCCTCTAGCACCTCAGTATGCACATGTGTTTGTGTGCACGTGTCAGTGGGTATGTGCACAGGTGCACATGGTAGTGCCTATTGTCAGCACTAAAATCCCAAATTTTAATATATTGGAAGTTAAAATATTTTGGCTTTATTTCATCTACATGTAAATGCTTGGAGTAAGTAAGTTATTAAACTTTGTTTCATTTTCAGGGGGGGTATGTACATGTACGTATCATGGAAATCGGATAGACCTGGTATAGTCTAGAAAAAGTGATTTATTTTGTAAAAATCAAAGAAATTCAAAGCAAATATTACAGTTGGTTTCACATAGCAAGTTAATTACATGTGTATTAGTTATATGCCCAACACTGTTAACCTTGCATTTATAGAAATAGGGAATTCCCCTTTGAATTCGATGAGTTTCTACGCCGACTACTCATTCGACGTCAGGGAATTTTTTTTTAAACTTGAAAAGTCAGGGAATTGCACAATACAATCTCCAATGTTTGTAAGCAAACAGTAATGTTACAAGGACGACTGACTGTAGCTTTCAAATTGCAATGATGCCACTGAATTACATCATAAATCACTTATTTTAAAAAATTTAATTCTTGGATTTCACGAATAAATCTCTTTATCAACATCTTATTTTAATTTTGTTACTGTCGTATATTACAAACTGTGTTATCCAGTACTGCAGTAAATGTAAACAATTTTAAATTTAAAAAATAGATTAAAGGGATCTATAACAACACCCATACCAGCCTAATATACATGTACCTGCAGTGCAAACAACTTACAAACATATTCATGCTTCAACATTAGTTAAAGCATGAATAAAACCTGCACAATTTTTTTTTCATAAAGTAAAATTTGTTTTCTAGGGTACAGTTTTTCGTATGTAAAAAGAAATGTTCGAATTTTGTGCAGTGCAATTTTGGATTGCTGTTAAGTTTATTTCTTTTTTAAAAAAATGCCTAGAGAAATTGTAAAGTTTATGTACAGTATACGAAAAACCATGCCTTGGCAAACAAATCATTTTACTTGATGAAAAAGAAATGGTGCAGGTAAGTTAATTAGTTAAAGCATGAATATGTTTGTAAGTAAAGGGTAAAAACAGCGTAAGGAATAGCATGGAGCATGGCATTGACTTGAAATGCAGCGTTTCGATTGGGCAATCGGAAATTCCCCCATCGGGAATTAAACCAATCGAAAGCTGCATTTTACCCTTAGTTTTTTGCAATGCTGGTATTTGTTTGTTTGGTGATTTTTAACGTTGGCCTATTTCTGTACACCAGGGCTAAACACCAACGCCAGGGAAAGGGTTTCCTTCACCTCCCTGGGAATTTCGCCAACGAAGGGGACTTCCACTCCCTCTCGAGGGGTCTTTAACGTGCAGAGAGCAAGGGGGATCCATACAGAACCTCGGTTTAAACTCTCATTAGAAAGAGCCGCCACTTTGGGAATTTCGCCCTTTCGAAAAATTTCCACCGACCTCGACCAGGGATCGAACCCCACACCCTGGGATCGAGATCGGGCAAGCGCTCAACCACTCGACCGTCGGCAATGCTGGTATTGCTGGCATGGATGTTGTAGATCGCCTTCATTAACATACATGTAGAATAATTACCCTACGAAGCGCTCATGACGTCACAAACCGTTCTACATGTATGTTGATTAATGCATTTGTTACATTTAAAATTACAATTTTTTGGTCAGATTAGCGTCAACGAACAGTACTAAAATTTTATTGATGAAAATGTTTCATGAGACTGAGCTGCACACAAAATTTGAGCTCTATAGGTCATGTGAAAGTAGGGCAAAAAGAACCTCAAAAAGGTTGAAACAAACAGCCAAACTCCATTCATGTCACTCATGTGAAGTTATATTTATTTAATTTCAAATGAACGGAGTTTTAATAATAATAAAATAGCTATTGTCAATTCTTTTTGTAGCCACTCTATAAGGGTCCTCATGATATGTATTTTAGCGATGATAAGTTAAATTTTTGGTTAGTTCTAAATGATGGAAGCTTGCATGTGCATGCAGGCACGTGGCAGCTAGTTTTGTTTTGATGTGCCATTCTGTATTGGGCTAGGAACGGGGGAAAATACGTCATTCGAAGTATTCCTGAGGCCTTGAGTATTCTTGTCATGTTAGCCAAATAAGAGCCTTTCACCTCTCAAATTCTGTAACAATAAAGTTATCCGAAACCGCAATTAAAGATAACATTAATTCATAAGGACACCTACTGTACATAATGCATATGTAAGGGTAAAAACAGCGTAGAGCATGGCGCTTGGCATGGACTTGAAATGTAGCATTTCAATGCCATTCCATGCTCCATGCTATACGCTGTTTTTACCAGGTAATAATATTTATGCAAGTTCACCGTATATTATTGTTTTCTTATGTGTTTGGCGCCAATAATCAGCAAACTAACACGTGTCTGTTTATTTGATAATTAAATACCATGGATAACGCACTTCTGTGAGCACAATAATTTAGCTGATTTGATACGGTACATTCCCAATATTCAGATCATTCGAGAATGCATTGTCGATTGCATAAAATTGTTTTATTAAAAAACGCATTCGTTTAACATAGATTACAGTGTGGGATATTGCGCAATCAATACCCGGTACCCGTCGAGGCTGTTCTTTATTGATTTCCACAATTTGACCTTGCAATTTCGCTCTTTTATCTCGGCTTTAACCAAATTGAAGGTGATGGTTGCTTAAGCTTCCATGAAGCCACACATCGAACACCTTCAGGGCTCATCTTGAACTCTTCCTCATCGGTTCTTCTTTTACTGACCTCCGTTCGGTTTGAATGAAGCTGTCTTCATTTGCATGTAACACACTTCCCTACAAGGCGTTTAATAGCGCATATATGGCATTCTCATCAGTCATCACATTCATCGCATAACGACAGGTAAATGCACCTGAATTTATTTCCTGTAATCAGTTTGTTTGTGACGTCTATGTTAGCTAGGTTTGCATGTATTCACAATTAGAATTAATAAGCTTATATCGTCTTGGGAACAGTGTATATGTTCTCATTGTATTTATTTTCCAATTAAATTGATAATATTTCCAGCGCGGATGTAAGATTCCTTATCAAGTGGTGCAAAACAGTGTGCTCTGATAACGTAATCGTAGATTACTGAAACAATGAACCATTTATACTTGGAGACCGAAAGGCAACTTCACATTCGAAGCAAAAAAATAGAAGAGATTGAAGACATGGCTGATGATGCAGATGTAAGTAATTGTATGGATTTTTCAACCTTGAGTATTATACCAAAGGAATTTTTGGAAAGTTTCGGTTAAAAGGATGGGCCTTTTCTTAGGCCACTACCATTGAAAATATGTACTTTCACGCATAGGGCTTATTAGATCTAAGAGACTTTAGTGGCCTAGGTACATTCAAATTGGGGATTGTGGCCTTTGGTGTAAAATGGAATGGCATGGATTGTTATTCTTTGTCCTTGAAATTCCACTGATTCCAGCCATCAAAGGCTAATTTAAGACACCATGTAGGTGAAGGTGCCTATCGTGCCGTGGCATTTCACATATATAGCTAAGGTATCTTGAATGTACCTAAAATAACTAACTACAGGCATTAAAAATGAGATTTTAGAGCCCAAATTTATCGAATGTTATACATGTATCCACTGTATACATTTTTATTTATATGAACTTGATATACTTTGCATGTAGGGCAAATCATTCGCCATGGACATATATGGTTGTTTATTTTTTATTTTACAAATAAATTTTGTAAGAAAATTAAAGAAGTGACATTCAATTTGAATTAATGACATGTGTTCTCAAGGCAGTTTTATAGTTCTACCAATGGCATCCCATATACTGTCATTCAAAAATGCGGTTTTACAGTGACTGATTTTTGAAATTTAAAACTTTTGCTTCATGCTAAATATGAATTGTCCGGCAAGGAACTAAATTTGGCACTACTTCCTTTTATTTTTATAACGGAACTTTAAAGACGTGACTGCATGCAGTTGAATGTTTTGCTTTAGATTTCGGTGTCTTGCCAAGGTTTTTTAAAAAAATAAACTGAAGACTAGTAAAATTGTAGCGCCTTGACTTGCGATTCATTAATCAAAAGGTGTAGTAAGTTTTACAGTGTATACATGTATAATTTTTAAAACTACAAAACGTATCAACATGTTTTTTCAAGATTTTTCAGTATTACTGTAGTATGCACGTCTTTCAAAGATAATCAGTTTTTGGAATATAAGAATATGGCAATGTTGGACATAAATTTAAAGGCCCATGAATCATTCACGAGTATTTATCAGACCTACATGTATAAATGTTTCTAGATGTAGGCTCTATAATAGCCTAATGGATAATAGTGTTGGACGGTTTTTGATCATCTCTTTGAGCCGCAATAACTTTGATGTAGTCTAAACTTAATTGTACTGTTAAGTTTTTTTTAAAACAAATGCATTTTTTTAGAATGTATTTCTGGAAATTGACGCAATTGCTACATGGGCCTGCATATACATGTACATTGTATATATTCGATAAGGTAGTTGGGTGTTAATAAATAAACACCTGCATTTTCGTCAGTCAGGAAACTTGATATTTTCATAGTTTTATTTGTTTTATACTCATTATTCAATTATTGACATTTACTAGTAGTTTAGTAACATTTGACGTCATTTAGAATTCGATACGAGCTATACACAAGTGAACGTTTTTAAGGGTAAAAACACGCTGAAGCATGGATAAGAGGATGGGTGGCATGGCCTTGAAATGCAGTGTTTAGATTGGTTTCCCAATGGAGGGAATATCCCATTGCCCAATCGGAATGCTGCATTTCAGGATCATACCACCCATCCTCTTATCCATGCTTCAGCATGTTTTTACCCTAAAGCAAGCTTAATTATTTAGACAAACATATTTTCTTTGCTTATATATCGTAGATACTCGAATAAACGCCCATGGGTTTATTTGAAAGTAAAGAACATTGACCCGGGATTTATTGCTTTTATTTCCTCAAAGTTGGCACATGTTCTACGATACCGGTTTTAATTATTATTTACCTCGTATTTCAATAAGGTGAATTCCCTATAAACTGCGCGAAGCTATATAAATGAGAGGCGCGAGCCTTTGGGGAATTCCCATAACACCCCGGGTTTACTCGATTATTTACGGTACAGTAAAACGTGCTAAAGGTGACAACTCAAAAAATATACAGAGAAACATGTACTTCTATGCACTACAACCAATTTATGAAAAATGGTCATTGTATAGAGATGGTCATTTTAGCAGGTTTTACTTTATTTCAATTTTTTGTCAATGCGCCAGGGTATTGTTTTATTGAGGACATTATAGTAGCTTATCTGACATGACTGATTATCATAAATGGTATCCTAAAATAATGCCAAGATACGCCGGGGTAAAAGGCCTTATTGAGGTTGGTCTGTACGTTTTAATCCATCGATAAAAATTTCCCCCTGTATCTGACATTTTTTTAAAGGTCTAGACAGACACTGAAGGATAATATACATGTAATTAATAATGTACCAATTTTAATATCACACAATCTCACAATTGATAATATTATCTTTTAGCCGAGCTCTTATGAGTTCGCATTTTTGTATTTCATGTTGAGAAATTTGACAATGGCTATACAAAAGATCACATCAGATACTACATATACGTCAACAATGGCGTGTTTAGACATGTCTTGCACGCACAATAAAATTTGTTAATTTGCAGTTTGATATTATATTTGCTTTTGTATAATATTTGTATATGATGATTTGTCAAAAAAATGTAAGTCAGCATGTTTTCTCTTGCTGTAACGACCGAAATGAACATATATTTAAAGTTATTTTTAGAATTAAAACATAAACCATTTTTGCAAAAAAAATTCTTGTTCGTTGTGTGCCAAAAATGTTTTAGTTGTAAATAAGTTCTCTATATATACATTTTTACTGCTCTAGCTGTTGGAAGTTTGTTCTGGTTTACTTTCAAATATTTATTTTGTAAACTTTCTCACTGTTATGACGCCATTTTGAATTTGAAACATTGCATCCGTTATTGCCACAAATCAATATAATCGCCACTAATAATTACAAATTTTTGTTATTAGAATTTCCAAGATGCCGCTGAAAATGTCCAAGTGTAAGAAATTTTTTTTATCTTAATCTAAGAAATGATTTTGCTAACGTGACACGAATAAATACAGTTTTCTTGATTTCCAGGGCGACTGAAATGGACTTGGTTACGGCAGTTGCAGAAATTAACACTGCCATAAACTTATTTTTGAACAACAAACATCTAGAAGCCATTGAGAGAATTAAGCCATGGTAAATATCGCAAAAAAACAGCTTCAATCGATTTTTAATAGATGTTAAGGGGGCGATCCCCACTATGATCCACAATGGTTAAGATGGGGCCAAAATTCGAGCTGTTGTTTTTCCCTTTTGTTTTGAAAATTTTTTGAAAAATCCTTTAGGTGTGCATTGATTTCTTTATCAAAAATAAAATTCCATAATTTTACAAACAAAT
>JAQGCC010002156.1:0-19640 GCA_034698905.1 Xestoiulus laeticollis | reverse complement strand
AACATTGGACAATGTGAGTCCATGATTCTGAACATTGGACAATGTGAGTCCATGATTCTGAACATTGGACAATTAATATGAGTCCATGATTCTGAAAATTGGACAATTAATGTACGTGAATCCATGATTCTGAACATTGGACAATGTGAGTCCATGATTCTAAACATTGGACAATGTGAGTCCATGATTCTGAACATTAGACAATGTGAGTCCATGATTCTGAACATTGGACAATTAATGTGAGTCCATGATTCCGAACATTGGACAATGTGAGTCCATGATTCTGAACATTGGACAATGTGAGTCTACGATTCTGAACATTGGACATCATTATCTAACAGAGCCTTTGCTGATGGACAGTGGTGGCAAGGCATAAAAATCCTCGAATCATTTTCCTAAATACCATTCCTGACATGACCTCTGGGTTGTCAACATCTAATTGCAACGCCATTACCTCTCCCCATTTCCCTCGATGTCGTTTATGAACAAGCCACACAGAGCATTTCCTCTCTTCAAATTCTGTTTATCACAAATTCAGAGTGCACCGAATGAGTCTGTTGCTCAATTATTTGCTTTGGTTAGATCGCAAGTAGGGCACGTGCAATCGTCGTACAGGTTCCTCGATTGTCCTGATCTTTAGACCTTGATAGAAGGTGGATGTTTGATAGAAGGTGGATGTTTGTGCAAACGTATATACATGCGTGGTAAGAGGAATCAATGGCTTGTTGCTAAGGGTGATTCCTAAAGCAAACGCTGATAACCTGATGTAGGGGCAACACATGCAAGTGCCAGCCCACCTATTTCAAATCAGTTTTCACGACTCGTCAGAGACATGCTACAACAACCTCCCATTTCCTCGACAATTAATGGATCTCGTTTGGCCGCGACCAAAAATCACATGTTCACACGTTTGGCAATAGTATTGCTGTCATGGCATCGGGATTGCCCCCAGTGGCAGTGCATATGTGCGAAGAGCAGGTTTGGGAGGTCTGTTTAGCAAAAATTCCAAAGAAACCAGTCCAAACCCCACCTATGTTGGGTACGAGGTGCACAGGACAGCAAATATCTTTGAGTCGTTTGGCAGGGAAATATGTCAGCTTAGACGCCTGTTTCAAAGTCTTGCTCCAAGTCCTCGAGAGAGTTTGATACAATGTTGTCAGCAGATGTAAAGTCTAACGATATTTTATCTCAGTGACACCATGGCAGTTATTTCAAGCATTGCTAGTTGGTACTCTAACTTGGAGAATGTTACTCTAAATTTGCATAACCCAGTTTGGTTCTTGCAGCAGCAAGGACAAGCAATTATTTCATACTTTTAGATTCAAACAGCATGCCTCTTTGGCAAACATCTATAGGCATGACAAGCTTGTCAAATTTGCAAGGCAGAAGGCGTCCATGCGAAATCAGGTCCACTTTAGAGGGGGTGGACACTAACGGAAATGGGGAAGCTTTTGCAAATGGAAGTTGACCAGCGTACCATAAACGAGAGGTTCAACAATATTAAAAGCAACAAGTGGCTGCTCATGGGCTTGAAGAACGACGAATTCAGCACACAATAGAACCAATTGCTTCAAGATAATAAAACTAATTCATGGTTGGTGGTGCACTACGACTAGTCCTAAATGTCTTATGCTTTCCAAACTGGTTTTCTGCATAAATTTCAGAGGGACTTGTTGAGCTTGAAGCAGCAAGAGGTAAAAGAAACCCAAAAATGCATGTCAGCCTTGTCGATCAGCTTGCTAGGCAGTTTCCAGTTGTGTTCATTTAGCAATTTTCCAGAAAAATTCTGTAAAACAATGTGCGAGGAACATTGGGCTCCTATGGGATTATGGTGCAGTCACCACTGGCACTTGCACCAAGGAAGGATGCACACAGACAAATATTCCAGCTCTTGTCCAATAAAATTTTAAAAAATTAAGTTTCAATTTGCCAGAGTGCAGTACAGCACAATGTTTAGCCTGCTATTGGTCCAGAAAAATTCTGTAAAAGGAACATGTGTGCAGGTTGTGACAGTACCATAAATCCCATTCATGAAAGTAGCCATGCGTCAAGTGTATTGTTTTATAGAACTTTCTGGAAGGCATTGGAGGCTAAATGTCCAAATTGAAATTCACAGAACTTCCAAGTGGCTTCTAACAACTACATATATCCAAGTGGCCTTGGTGACACCACCACCAGCAGCAGCTGGTAGTTGCAACATTTGTTCGTTCAACAAAATAAATGCTGTCACCAAATTGACGTTTGCATCTAAAAGGAACATTTTGCAAACAGATAACTGTCGTCCGTTAAACAAACTTATTAAAGATTTTAAGCCAAGTCTTCCAAAGCCAACATAACGTTTCCGAGAATAACAACAGCAGGTGCGTTCAAATGCATACAAGCCGGATAAGTTTATCATACAATAGTCTGTAAAAATGAGTCATGGTTGGACTGCACATGGACAGTCGCCCTGCAATGAGGGTTTTCAGCTTCGATAAGCATAAATGAGTTCCTGCATGTTGTGACGGAAAGCAGGACTCGCCCATAATTCCTGACAGATAGCACGGTGGCACAAATACAGAAAAATGAATTGCATATACAGAAAGATACAATACGCCTTCGACAACTATGTCTTGGCACCAACGAGGATGCAACAGAAGAGTGGTTTTTCGAACATTTCAATGGCATTTCTCCAGGGAAAAAAAAAATAAGCATGAACATTTATTTGATGGGGGACTGGAGGGTGGATTTTGCAGACACGCCAAGGAAGTATGGCGTGTTCCAATCAAGAGGAAGAAATGTTTAAATATAACTCTCCCGTCGACGATAAGCACACATACACACACTGTATCGTGACCTTAGACATTTCTAGATATCGTACGTATGCGCCACATATTTCTTAAACAGAAGTTTGATATTCTTGTTGCATTTGCTGCACCATTGCTCATCAAAGTCCCAATGCACCATTGCCCATCAAGTAGCTGTTATTCACAATGATGCAAGACTACTGATTCGATATATGCTACAATGACAAAATTCTGTAGCGTGGACAGTGCTTTTAAAACATCCTCCCCACAGAATTCAAATGCCATGTTGTCGAAATTAATGGTCCGATGTTGTGGCCTTGGAACACGACATCATTATACGCATGCAGTCAAAGTGCAGTTTGAGTTGACACCTAATGATGGGATTATTGCGAATGCATAATATGCGATGAAGAATTTGATCGTTTCGAGCAATTAAACCAATGCATATAGTCATAAATGTAGTCCTCCTTGTTGATAGGTTCAATGACAATCGTTGATTTGAGGGAAGGAGTCCATAACTTGTCCAAAAAAAAAAATGTTGACATCATATGGACATGTCAATGACAATCTGGTGTAGGCCTAAAGTGAAAACACTGCCAAGAATGTGCTGATCCATGGCAGCTAGATCATGACTTCTGTATTTCAGTCTTTGAAAGTTGGCTATGTCCCTTATACAGAAATTTCACAATTGTAAGAGTTGCAAGCACGCAAATATCCTTATAAAAATCTTGTAAAAATCTTATTGAAATGTAGACTTCATTGGTGATAGGTTCCATGGCAACAGTTGATTTGAGGGAAGGCGTCCATAATTTGTCCAGAAATGTTGACGTCATATGGGCACATGTATTTCGCAATTACAAGAGTTGTAAGGATTATGTCCTTCAGTTATGTAACCAGTCCTTTTCATTCCTCACATCAAGCATCAAAAATACCTGATCCATAGAAAACAAGATCTTGGACATTTTGATAAATGTATTGAAATGTTGACCTCGTTGATATTAAATACATGTAGGTTCCATGGCAACAGTTGATTTGAGGGAAAGAATCCATGATTTGTCCATAAATGTGGACGCGTCATATGGGCATATTAATCACAACTGGTGACTGGAATCTGACAATCAGATAATGAACGACATTTGCCTTTCATTCCTTGAAAGTTTGAAAAGTCCATTGTACAGATATTTCACAATTGCAAGAGTTGCAAGCATGACAAATTTCAAATTCCTCATTCCATCAAGCGTCCAAATATCCCTAATTCTCCAAAATCCACCAGTATCTTTGAAAAACTTGAAAATGAAAATGGAAAAAAAAAATCCTAATTGGTTATCGAAGCACACATTGCAGTTAACCAAAAAACCCACTCTAGTGTCTTGTAGACAACTTCTTGGACGCCACTCGTCAATCTTCCGCCATCTTTCATCCAGGCCACTGCCTCCGTCCCCAGTGCCATTGCCCCTCCTTTTTCATTCCCCCCATTTTCCATTTAAATGCCCCTTCTTTCTTCGCACACCATATCTATTCTTCCCCATGTTCCAAAACCCAGGTAGGGGGTCCATTGCATCCATGCTCGCAACACGGATCGGTTTACTGGATTTCAAGATGATTTTTTTTGAAACTGGAGTGCGGCCATCTAAGAAGAAGAAGATCCTGGCAAGGACGACAAGCTATCTGCCCACAAAATCAATATCAAATCCACCACCAAATAGAACAGCAGGTCTGAACGTTTGATGGCTGACTATAGACGCCCAGATCCTCCAACGCATAATTCTCCAGAAAAAAAAAAAAAATACGTCATCGACACTAGTCCTTAACACCATCTGACGTGCTTTCCCCCTCCCCCCATCATCATGACCTTTGACTTTTTGCAAAGCAGTGACGCTCGATCAGTGATTTGACTGGTCATAATGAATGCACATTTATAACAGGCCATCAATTATAATCAACAAATGATTGAACCATAATGATTAATTAGCACTTTCCAAATCCAGATGTTCTCCAACATAAATAGATCCGAATTAGCGAGACAATGTAGCAAAATTCACTATAATACATGTGTTTTCATCAAATAAGCGTCATATGACAAGTTCAGAAATTAAACAAAGTCCATTGTCAGAATAATTAATTTTACTAGACGTTGCAGGAGGATTTGACGTTCAATTTGACAAATCTAGCATCTTGAACATGACTGGCTCAATATACTGGCAGTCATGACAACATCAATGAGCAGCCCAGCGAGTAAACAACCAGAAGTGCAAACAAGTTGGTTGCCTTGTTCTGGTTGGATGTCTGGCCCAAAAACCAATGATTCAACTCCGTTCCCAGAATTTCATTTGGAAGATTTATTGCAGTTTGCATAGGTGTTTATTAAATTTTTTTCCCCAGAAAAAAAAAGCCATATCGAGAAATGTTATTCCAAATTCCTTCTCATGAACATCTTCAAAATTTACGAAAAACCGATAATCTTCAAACAGCCTTCAACGTATTCCCTATCTCAACTTTCGACACATTCCTATCTCCTCTTTCTGATGTCCCACGGTTTCAAATAAATATGAGATACTGTTGTACAAAACAACCTTGCATATCATCCAGAAAGAAACAATGTAAACAATGTCAAGTATAAAAACACGGATTTCCAGTCAGGATTCAAACTACGTAGTTGATGTTACTGAAGCAAACAACGTGATGCAAGAATTGGTTGATGTTTCAACGTTATGTATACAAGCATGACTCTGGTCCATGGCATTTTGGAATCAACATGGCGGCTTTGAAGACACCCATTATCAAGCCTTCTTGTCTTTCAAACTGATGGACATCTAATTAACATTTCCCCTCAATGTCCAATGTGGTTGCAATCACTACCAGGCGTTAACAATGTCATCTTTCATGACGTCATTGGTGTCCCTCTTCAGCAAAGTGGATCTGCAACACCCGGACACGATTGCGCCAAGCCCCGTTAAATTAAATTTAACCACTGTGACCTTAGACCTACAAAATGTAAAAGATGTCTTGCACATCTCTGGTCGAAAAATCAGAGCATGTTTCTTGGGTTAAGACGTTGCATCCTGTAGCAAGCCTCTTGCACAAGATGTTTTGGAATAAAGATGGCGTCAGCAAGCCTCCTTGTCTTCCAAACTTGTCTTCCAACCCTCAATGTCCAATGTGGTTCTAATCACTACCAGAAGTTAACAATGCCATCTTTCATGACGTCATTAGTGTCACTCTTCAGCAAAGTGGATCAGCAATACCAGGACACGATTGCGCCAAGCCCCGTTAAATTAAATTAAATTTATATACTGTGACCTTATAGGCCTATAAGCTGTGGAAGATATCTTCCATGGCTATCATGGAAAAAAAATCTAAACATGTTGTTAAGACATGTATCTAACCTCTTGCACAAGATGTTTTGGAATCAAGATGGCGTCATTGAAGACGTTCATCAGGAAGCCTCCATCTTGTCTTCCAAACTGATGGACATCTAATTAACATTTCCCCTCAATGTCCAATGTGGTTCAAATCGCTGCCAGGCGTTATCAGTGCCATCTTCCATGACGTCATCGGTGTCACTCTTCAGCAAAGTGGATCAGCAAATACCCTGATCAGGATTGCGCCACGCCCCGTTAAATTTCATTTAACCGATGATGTCTTCCCTGGTTTCCAATCTTTCCATGGATGAGACGCTACATATCATCCAGCTGGCATGTATCCCAAGACAGGCCAACTCCCTTAAGTCCCTTGACGCCACTCTCCAACATCCCCCAATATCCAATTGGCCATCACAGCCCAAGGTTCTATCTCTCCAATTCCCAACTGGCCCTAATGACTCGTTGTCCTTGGACGTACCAATCCCCTGACCCCCCAATCTTCTGGAACGTCCCCTAGGCCTATACCTAGAATCCTCTTCTGAAATAGGCCTATAGAATTCGTGGCTGACCTGGTATCAAAGTCTGCAGTATTCCCCCACCACCTTCGACCCCCTTCCCCTGTTTCCCAACTTCTTTCCCCTCCCAAAAATCCCCAGTACAACCTCGGGGAAGGCATGCATGGTATAGCGGATATGCGAGGGTTGGTTGCAAAAGCGCGGCATGGCAGGATGGAGGTCATCGTCGCATTTTTTCATTTTGTAAAGCATGACGATATATATCGAACGTCAAGAACGTACGATGTTGTTGTTGTTGTTGTTGCCCTGGTTGTTGCAAGAATTGTAGATGGTCGGCCATATTGGCAGACATGCAACAACGACAATAATAATAAAAAACCAAGAAGAAGAAGAAACCTCAAAACCATTCTTCCTAAGACGGTTACCGGAAAAAAGTGGATCTTACCTTGCCGTTGGAGGCTCACCCAGATACGGCGAGTCTATCGTAGGTTGAGCGGGCGTTGTCGTTGCAGCAGTTACCGTTTTCAAGAATGGCACACACGTTGCGCTTGCAGTGTGCAAGGACTGCTGCTGACTGGCTCTTGCAAGAGCGCAGGAACAGGCACTCCTCTTCTACGGCTACCTCTGGCGCGTTCTGGCACATGAAGAGGAACACGTGACGACCAGGGATAAGCCAATGGGGGCAATGGTAATGGAGGAACAGCAGCAGCAGCCACGCTTGTTGCAAGAAACGTGGAGGAGATGTTGTTGCCTTCCTGTAGAAGGTGACAAAAGGGTCCACGGGGATCGACGGGTACATAAACACGAAATGGGGGCCAGGGAGGAAAGAATTTTTTTTTTTTTTCAGATACATGTACAAGGATGGCCCAAGCGTGGTTGTTGCGAAAGGAATTTTACATTTGCTTCTTATAGGAACGAGGCCATCCGTCGAAACGATCAAAGTTCGCGTTTTTGGACAACCTGTCCTCACACGGGGGAGATGGGAGACCGGTTTCAGAGGCGGCAATATTGCTTTTTATAAGATACGCTTTTTATAAGATACACTTTTTTACAAGGTACGCCCTGTATGCCCTTGTTGGCTATGCAATGGAAATAAGCATTAATGTTGGGCACTGCCTAGATTTGTCTGACATCAGCACCTATAGGAACAATTTGCAATCTTCTTGGTTAATTAACAGATGATTGGAATAAATCTTGCTACAGACATAATTGATGATTTTTTGATTCCTCCCATATTTAGTACAAATAAATTCCACTTTGAAAGAATCCTAAATGGAGTTCTTGAAGAGTTGGAACAATTCTGTAATGGATGATGGACATGAGCCTAGCTAATTTTAAGATAATAATTATAAAAAAATAATAGATTTAAAAAAATGTGCAATGATATGGTATAATTTGTGTTAGGTGATTAAATTTGGAATGTCCATCCACACTGCAGGTAGGCTACAGTATGAATTTAATCGGTGATCAACCGATTAAATTAATTAGATCATGGAGCAATCTTGTCAACATAATCGACCAATAAAATAAACGCCATTTACATACAATTCAGTTATACCATGACAGATTTATAAATTTATCGCCGAAAATGATACGGTTATAAATATAACCGGAACCGGAAGTCAAAATGGTAAAGGCACTTATACCACTGCCCTTATAGATTAGAGTATTTTTCAAGAATTAATCCAACGTCATGTACATGTATCTGATAAAGAATGACCATTGAATTTCGGTATGGTCAGTTCAAGGTCATATGCCAGAACCCGTCATATCAGATCGTTGACATTAAACAGGAAGCTGATGCCTGATTCACATATCTAGGCGGATTTTGTCCGCCTGGCGAAGGCGGACAGCTCCACGCATGCGCAGTGCATCTTTGGCCATAATTTGGCCATACTTAATTATGGCTAAAGATGCACTGCGCATGCGTGGAGTTGTCCGCCTCCGCCAGGCGGACAAAATCCGTCTAGATGTGAATCGGGCATATATAAAACGTGACATCGACAACGCCAGATTAGAAATAGTGATGGCGGGAAACAAAAGCATGAGAATAATTAACCCCCCAATTAATTAGGACAACTAAGTCCTTGAAATCCTAATCAAATAAAATTGAAACAATCGATGAAATCCAATGCGCAGAAGATATAATCAACAAGTGCTACTGCCAAAAGGCAAAAACTTTGGTAAACGAAGAGCCTTCAGGGAATATTAGTAGCACCCTCTTCCTGGGTTCGAGGATCGTAATATTCAGGGTCACAAATAGTCATCACAAATATAAATGAACGTCATGAACTTTTGAAGGACGTTGAGAGAATCGATTGCTTTTTATGATAAATCACAGTGTGCAAGGGATGCGAAAGGATACCATGCTGACCTCTTGGAATTCTTGTCATGCTCATATGTCAACTCTTCAATGCAATCTTTTACAATTTAGAATCAAACTTTAAGATGTCTTGTTTCAGAAACTCTTGAGACATACTTCGACAAAGTATTTATTTACTTTTTACCAATGCAAAATAATAATATTTATATCATGGACTTACCGTCGATGAACTCGTATCTATGGGCACGCTTTTTATGTCTGGTTCTGGCAACAGGTGGCAGCAGCTGTTTACATGGCCCTTTTTCGCGCCAAATATACATGAATTTAAAATTTCAAATAAAAATATGAACATCAATTCTCTCATGTATTCTACATGTCTCTACATGTATTCTCTCTTGCTTTTTTTTTCATGAAACAATATTCGTCTTCATAGAAAATATTTTTTTTCCAATATTTGTTGCTGATCCTTATACAGGGTGTGTGTAGCTTACAGGTGGACCAATTAAGAGGTTGAATACCAGAATAAGCCTTTTTTTTTCCAAATATTTTTTTAAATTTAATTTTGGAAACTGATAAGAACAAATGAAATGTACGATGACCTAGCATAAATTTTCTATTAATTGTTTTTTTTTTATATACGTATATTGCATTTCATGGAAATATGTCCGTAAAGTTCAGCAGACCCTCAGCCTCTACAATTATAAACTTTACGGACATAATTCCATGAAAATTATATTTAAACAAAAAATAGAATATTTATGCTAGATCCTCGTACATTTCATTTGTTCCTATCAGTTTCCAAAATCACATGTAATTAAAAAAATAATTTAGAAATAAAGGCTTATTCAGGTATGCAACCCTCTTATAGAATAATGTACATATGCTATCAGAAAAAAATACTGCCCATGCATCAGTTAAAACTTTGACATGTCAAACACCGTTGGAGTTGGAGATGGAACACTAGTGTAAATTAGAAAGTTGTAGGGCATATCATAATTAGTCGATTAAAGTTGGTGTCATGTTTTTATGACGTATATATACAACACAAAGATGTTTAAGAAACATTGGTACAATTGCAAGCTATACACCCTGCACAGGGTGTTCAATCATAAACTACAAATATGCATCCAAATAAAAAGTTGCACGCGGAATCTATCCGAAAACCTTTAAAATTAACAAACCAGCCTCCCTGAATGAGTGTGCAAATTCGAAAACCCATTTTTTCAATATTTTTTTAAATTCAAACAAATGTTTAATTTATTCGAAACATTTTTGAAAAAAAAATTATAACTTCAAAAGTCACGAGCATTTTAAAATTTGAATTTCGAATGATATATCTACATTAAAGAAGTCACCAGATAGCTTCGTTATTTTACAGGTACGTCGTCCGTAGATTAAAAATGGTTAAAAATTACTGACCCTCAGTTCACTCATGAACCAAAAGTTACCCTAGTAACTTTCCTGCTTAAAACTATGAAATGCCATTAAGATAACAATTTGAAACTTTGCTTTCTAATTAATATCAGTTTATTGAAAAATTGAAAAATATATTCTTGATATAGTTACTGTATTCCATGAATTAAAAATCCATCCTAATTAATAAAGTTTAGTAGATGGTATTGTTTTGAGCATTATCTAAGCAAAATTGGCAATCTGCATATAAACCTCTGCATTTCCACAATTAATGTTAACTGGAAAGGCTGCATAAACTCGATTCTTACATTTTCCGTTGTTAATCGTTGGAATCAATGAAAAATTCCGTCTACTTTAAATTAACAGCTGGTGGAGGTGGTTCGGCTCCATAGGTTTTTCTTCCTTCTTCCATCAAGGCCTCGATTTCTTCCACGTTTCGTGGTACGAAACAGCTGAGCAATTCCGCCCCATCCGAAGTAACGGCCACGTCGTCCTCTATCCGGACACCTCCGAAATTACGGAATCTTTGCAAGATTTCGGGAACGATGAAACGAGACTGCTCTGGATTGGCGAGAGCCTGATCTAAAAGCTAGATTTAAAAAAAAATATACTCCCTCAGTAAGATCTATATCGTTGTTGTGGATTCAGACCACATTCAATGCAAAAAAAATGGAGAATATATATGCACGCACCACATCGATGAAATATAATCCTGGTTCAATTGTCACAACCATTCCTTCTTGGAGGATTCGAGCAGTACGTAGGCATCGATCCCCTGGGCCGGTGGGACGTTCGGGAGTTCCCTGATTTACGCATGCAAAAAACGGATAGATTTCACATATTTCCATTTGCAAAAGTTTCGTCTATTTTCAATCCAGAAGGTTAAAAATGGCTCCTACCTCGCTATATCCGCCTACATCATGCACATCAACGCCAAGGAGATGTCCCAAGCCATGAGGCATAAAAATTGCCCCTAGATTGGCCTTCATCAGTGCCTCGACATCTCCGACCAAAACGCCAATTTTCACCAGGTCGGTTAATATCACCCTGATGGCAAGGTGATGCATGTCCAACCAGGATACCCCTAGTGTCAAAATAAGATTACGAGTTAATTCACTGAATCCCTTAGCATAAAGTCCGTGAAGCTTCAACACCTGGTTCATACCTGGTTTAGTAGCAGCCAGCACAGCTCGGTTGGCTTTCAGGACAGCCTCGTAAATGGCACGTTGGTCCTGGGTGAATTTACCATTTGCCGGATACGAACAAGTGATGTCCGAAGTGTAGCATGCATATTCGGCACCCATGTCGTACAAGCTGAAAACGTATAATTAAGAAAAGATTTCTTTTTTATTTTCTACATTAAGGGCCGGTTGCACCAACAAAGGTTAAGAATAACCTAAGGTTAACCTGCTTTATAATACTAGGTTAACCCACCCTTGCATTGCACAAGCGTGGGTTAGGAGAAAATCTAGCCAAAGGTTAACCCAGCAAGTAGGCAGGGTTAACCTCGAGTTAATATTCTAGAATTTTGTTTGAATTTTGTTCTAGAATTTTGTTTTCTGCATGTTGGAACATGAGTTCTATAACCTTGCGTTGTTTTATCAAAGGTTAATTGGTGCAACACAAACAGCTAACCTGGAGGTTAACCAAGAGTTATATTTTAACCCAAGGTTAGTAAAGCTTAGATTTTTACCTCAGTTGGTGCAACCGACCCTTAAGCACCATTCGTGTAATGGCCCCACCCAGACTTTAAAATTATTTGGATCAATTGTGCAAACGTGAAAGCGATCGAACAAAATACATTCTATCCGTAGAAATGGCAAGCTAGCGGGTGATAAAATAGATATAGTGTGACAAATCGCCTGAAGTTGAAGGGTTATAAATTCAATATTAAAACGTGTAAAATACATACAGTAAACCTGGTAGTGACCACTTTTAAAAAATTGCTTTTAGTGCATACATGTATGTTTCTTTCATTAGAATTATCTGTATAGTGACCAAATTTGGCAAGTTTTTGGGTGGTCACCTTTAGCAGGTTTTACTGTACATGTTTATATCATGAATCGCTGGATATACATTTGGCTTATAATACAGAAGTTATCCATTTAAGGGGTATACTAATATAAAATACTAAAAGTGGAGTTTCTGGTGCATGGTATTTCGTGTAATAGCCCCACCCATGTTCCTCACCACATGTCTCCATCCTGAATGGTGTGGTCATTCGGAGCTCCAGCATGACCGTAATGAAGGATGGAGCTATTCTGGCCGCTAAAATTCAGACATAATCAAATTGATTTCAATGATGAATAAAAAAAAGTAATATAGCGGGATACGGTACATGAAGACTAATCCTTACCTTCCACAAATGCAAGTGTAGCTAGCATGACGGCATCCACCATTATAGTAGCAGTAATGCAAGAATGTGCTATCGGATAGAATAAAAATGTGAAGCTGATGATTTTCAACTTAAGATTTCTATTTGTCTGTCAATTGTATTAGTTTTCCCGTATTTTTCGTACCTTTCCATCTGATACTCTTTCATCCCAGGACGAATGCGGCGCATCACTTCCTTGTGCGCTTCGCAGCTCACCCTGCTCGTGTAGCGCAGTACGTCCAACTCGGCTTTGCTCTTAATCACGCGGCTATAAGCAATAATTCATATATTTACGATTTTGGATATTCCAGCCACTTTTAGGGATAAAAATATAGGAATTATAGGGCATTTTCTATGAAAATATAGGAATTATAGCACAGGATGGCAAACACTTGTTCATATTCAATATTTAGGACTATTTAAGACTTTTTTAGATGAAATTTTAGGACTTTTTAGGACTTTGAAAGTTAAAGGTGACTTTTTAAATGTATACTATAGAATTTTATTTTTAATTCGCAACTTTTGAAACATAATTTTTACAATAATTATGCAATTATTCAGAGGGTATTTAGGACTTTTTTAGGAATATTTAGGACTTTTTTAGAAATATTTAGGACATTTTTTAGGACTTTTAGAATTATTTAGGACTTTTAGGAATATTTAGGACTATTTTAGGGCTTTCAGGACTATTTCAGGTTATTACAATCCTGTACAAAAGTTCATGAAAATATAGGAAATAAAGGGCAATATAGGACGACATCAAAAATATAGGAATTTATAGGAAATAAAGGACGGCTGGGATACTTGCTATTTTTATATATACAATACTTTAAAAAAAAAAGCCAGCGAGTTACCATTCCGAAATCTCTTTATGAAGCAAATCGTGATTAACTTGAAATCTGCAATCCCAGAATAGCGCAATATATATAAAATCTTGTCAACTGCTACAAATTAAGATAATGCTACAAAAATTGTAGTCGCTTACTCGGCAATGCCGTCAAAAGCAGCTGGGCGGGATTTTTTTCCACTATCTGTATTAAGTCCGCTCTAAATGTTAAAAGCAAAAATACGAGAATATTTGTAGATTACGATTAAAATCCAAATAAGGAAATCTGCATTTGCCAATCTTGACTCCTGAGCGTACTTACGAGCAGTAGAAGAGGATCAGCTTTAAGGCCCGCTAACACTTTAGGGATCTATTTGCAAAAGTAGCAAAACATGTTATTTGTTACTCATGCAAACATTAGATCGGCGCAATATTATTTTATAATACTAGTACTCACTTCGTCGACATAACTAACTTCATCGACATGGTATTTCTGCTTAAAATCATTGCATTTTTGCAGGCTGGAGTAAATATAAAAAATTAATTCAAACAATTGAATTTAATACACTGTTAGCATAGTTGTAATATTATGAAAGCATACTTTCCCATCCAGACAGCATAAGACTCTGGCAACTTTGGCACGAACAAGATGCTGCGTCCACTCTTGACGTGAATTGCTCCGTAGCAGTCTGGTTCCTCAACTCCAAACGTCCAATGGAAATATGATTCCTGACGAAAGAGCGGCTCCTTATCCGAACAATGATGGGTTTGGCTCTCACCCCCTTGAAGCAACACGACGGCATTTTCCGAAGGTAGCTTTGCCCGGAGAGCTTCGCATAACCGACGCCTGTTGTCGGCATAAAGCGTCATTGGGATGCTCAAAGTCTGATTACCCCGGCAAAAAGCTTGCCTAAAAATTGATAAAATTTGATAGAGATAAATATATTGAAACTAGTGTCAATTGATACTGAAAACGCCAGCACCTCTAGAATTTCAAAAAAAATGCATTATTGGCACAACAGAACGAGAAATATTCGAGTGCTACTTTTTCCAGGCTAGATTACTTAATCCTGCAGGATCAATTTATAAAAATGTGAGGATCCTCATAGACGATTCTTACACAGTAGTGAAAAAATTTAGCAGTCAAGTGACAAAAATGCCTCATTTATGGAATTTTCCATTCCCACATTCCCCCACATCTACATATAGTATGACGTTGACCTCCTAGGTCCTTTGACTGATAATGATCGATACATACTGTATAGCAAAACAGTCTGGGGGAAACAAATTAGTCGGCACAATTGAACATTAATTCTGATCGTTTCTTCCCCTCAAGTGTTGAACTTCTACAAGTATCTTTCAATCAAGAACCATTCCTCCAGCCGATGGAATTTTTTCTAAAGTCCAATTCTGTCATTTCAGGACATTTTAATACGTACATGCACATCAATATCAATTTTGACTTTTTAGATATATCTAAACCACTAAATTCGTGCATCAAAGAGGAAATTTAAGCATGGGCTATAGGAAGAATTGGATGCATGTTGGATTATAACTAAATTATCCTAACAATAGAATAAATTTGATCTAACAATAGAATAAAAAAAAAATTATATGCGTGGGGAATGAGAGATATCAATTAAATAATGTGCTCGGCATGTGATCTTTGTACTATCATCAAAATATAACAACTGTATACAAGAATAAAGATAGCTTATCTTGCTACACCTCTTGAAATTATAAACTAGTATACCCATATAAATGTATAGCTATATATGGTTTTCATATATTCAATTAAGCTATAATTCCCAGTTTCTGTTAGAATAAATATCCTGGAATAAAATTGATTTTTTTAAAATTTGTATTAATTGGTTGGATTATATATATAATATGCAATATACAATATGTATATTGGCTAATCCCTGCAGCCATGCATGCAGGTCAATATATTGACCATATGTAGGGAATATATTATACAATATGCATGCAGTACGTGCTTGATGTGCAATAAAAGTGCAGTTCTTATAATAAATACTACAGTAACGTTTTCCCAATTAATTACTACAATTTAATTACGATTAATTACAATTTAATACGATTTCTCTGCTAATCTTAAATGCAAAATTTCTAATGTAATGTATATAATATGAACTTGAAGTGCATGCATGATGGGACGTATATATACATGTACATGTATGTCCTGTGCATGCTAGCTAGGCCTATCGATCACCATCGACACTGCATATTCAAGGGCATGCATGTTCAGTGGATTTTTGGCTGAAGCAATATAGCTAAGTATGTTAAATTCCATGGTAATTAACATATCCACAACTTCTACAATAAATATATGCCAACTGCACGTAGCCTAGCTAGCTCGTACATGCATGCATATTGAAGTGCAAATTTTATTGAAACTTTTTAGCTGACATTAATCTGCATGCATGCACTCTGGATTCGTTTCACTATGTGAAGCTAGGAACTTTGAATTATATTTTATGTTAATTACACGAAATGAAAGTTCACTTACACTGCGCGAAGACCTGCCATCTCGATCCAAGTAAGATTATCTAATGATTATAGTAATGAACGTGGGACATCTTATCAGAAAGAACTTATCAAATATTGACCTGTCAAGTGTCAATAGTGTAGAACTCCAACGCCATCTAGCGGGTAAAAGGGAATGGAAAATTTTACCAGCTGCCTGACCTTTGACATCAGTGGCAAATTTAGAAACAAATTAAGGATGAACTGAACTGCATTTTTTGCTATGGGGAAATTTTAAAACATACTTTTAAAAAAACTACTTGTTATAATACAAAAATAAAAATTGATAAAAATGCAGTATTTTTGTAGCTACTGCGCGCATGATCAAAATTTCATAATTTGCCATTTATAGGGAATTTTTAAAAATTAAAAACTAAAATACGCCACTAGGTGGCTGCAGGTACTCGCACGGTTTGAAATTTCAAAAAAAAAAAAAAATGATAAATATTTTAGTTTTTAATTTTTTAAAAATTCTGGGAAAATTATGAAATTTGATCATGCAGTAGCTACAATTAAAAATATTATTATATTATATTATATTATATATTATATTATATATTATATTATTATAACAAGTAATTTTTTTAAAAGTATGTTTTAAAATTTCCCCATAGCAAAACATGCAGTTCAGTTCCCCCTTAAATACGTAATATTGGAGCCATAAAATAGAGAAAATAAAACAAAAACATGCTCACCAATCACGACTACAGACATGGTCGTGTCGAAGGCCAATTGCAGGAGCGCCACTGGAGAGTGGAGACTGGACATGCGAACTTTGCGAAGAGAGCAAGGTGGAAGGGAGAAATCTGGAAAAGGAGTGGTTGGATATATGTTTCCACTAGCTTTCAACTTTGCTTTGTAAAAGTTGGAAAATGTAATGTGCGTTTGAGTTTTTTGTTTTTACTGCGATTTCGAAATTCATGTTAATTTTTTCCGCTTTCAGCTATCTTGAGGGTGTGACGCTGCAAACTCGTTTTTTTTACTATTGAGAGGCGTGTGCATAAAATCCGACGATTTAGGGGTCAGGCATAAATCACATCATGGGGGAATCGAAATTAATTACCATAAATTGGCCCAACCACCACGACGTGTTCGTGGACGGCATCTGGAGCTCTTTCTTGCAGAACTCAATGGTGGATGTCGAGGTATCGTGCAACGGCCGGCATCTAAAGGCCCACCAGTTGATCCTAGCCATTTTCTGTCCCGCATTGGCCACTTGCAAAGCCGACAGCCAGGTGTTTAACCTTGACCATGATGCTCTCCAAGAAGACGACATGAACCTGCTCCTGGAGTTCATCTACAGGGGACGAATAACCTTGCAGGAGGAGCGACTGGACAAGTTTCTGGAAGCAGCGAAGGACCTCGGGGTAATTGGCTTAAGCGAAGCCATCGAGGGCGTCAAGAATGAGGGTTTCAAATTAGCTTCTGAGGGCGAAATGGGAAGCAATGAGCACCAAATCAAACGGGGGACCAAAAGAAGAAAACGAAAAAGCACTCCTGTCAAGATAACGCTGCAAGCATATGACCAGAATGAGGATAATCCGGAGAGTGTGAGCACCACAGGTGACACTGCATCGCCCGGTCTAAAGCACTTAAGAGGGCTGCACGACAAAAATAGCACCGATTGGAATGATGTTGGCGTAATCTCCAGGAACAATACTGAAGATGTGCACCCAGACAGCTTTGATCAAGAGACTGATGTCGTTATGTTAAGGCCGGACACGCTGGCCATAGCCCCAAAACGCAAGCGGGCCCGCAAAAAGCTAGGAGAGGGGAAACAACACTCCTTGGAGCCACCTTTAAGAAAATGCTCTTTCTGTGAGTATGAAACTGATGACAAAGACAGCATGCTCAGTCACATCACCAAGCACGATCCCCAAGCGGTACAGCACGTATGTCCACTCTGCTCGAAAGTGTTCAAAACCAAGTATTCTTTAAAGAATCACCAGTCCTCCCATGCGAATTCTGACTCTAAGGAAAAGTGCCCATATTGCAAATTCATGACCGGTTGGAAGGGCAACTTCGTGAATCACCTCACATTGATTCACAAGGTGGACCGGGACGGTAACCCCATCGATGGGAAGTTCAAGTGCGAGGAGTGCGATTTTATTAGCCAACGTAAGTGTCATTTGAAAATGCACATCTTGCGGAAACACACTGACGAGAAGCCAGTGAAGTGCAATGAATGCTCCTACTCTGCCGTGGCCAAGAGCGACATGGATAAGCACGTCGCCGTATGTCACAACGACGAACGCCCACATCTCTGTTCCGAATGTGGCTATATGGCAAAGACCGTCAGTTCTCTCAATGCTCACATTAGGATCCACCTGGAGAACAAGAACTTTGTCTGTGACATTTGTGGCAAGGCTTACAAGTACCCGAAATTATTGAAAAGGCACATGGGTTTACATTCTGATAACAAAAAGCCTTTTTTATGCCCCTACTGTACGTTCAGTTGTACTAGAAAGGACAATCTCAAAGTACACTACAAAAAAGGTAACATATTTCTTCGATTCAGTTCTATTCAACTCTGTGGCGTCCAATAAATGAATCCCTATTTGGATCGTTAAGCATTTCTATAGCACTCGCAAAATGTTGGTACATGTAGCTACCCTTAATAAGTATCGCTGTCCTCCATTGAATTTGAACTAGCCTGGCTGTGAGGGTTCCAAAAAGGAACGCGGTATTCCAACAAGGGGTCAGCCAGCTCTTTAGCTAATTTCCATTTCATTTTCTGCATATTAAATTCACATTGCAGTGATGGCACATAATGCATGCTTTACAGTTTGTCTACGGTCAGCTATGGATATTCATTCAGCCAAATTCATTCGATTTTTAATACGTGCTATTTCTTGATTTCAGTGCATAAAGACATTTTTGAAAATGAAAATAATCAGAAGCAAGCGGCTTCAATGATGGCTTCTATTGAACCACATCAGGGAATTGCTGATATATCAAATGCGACCGAAGTTGCAGCAAGCGAAAATTGAAGTTATTTTTCCCCCAGAATTTTGTAAATGAAACTATTTGTTATATTGTTTTGAGTGCAGGCCAGTAGAAGTGTTACCCCGCAAATGTTTTGTAAAAAATTATGCAGTGTAATTATATCATCACTATCATATTCAATTGATATGCGTTTTCTAATAAAGACTGAATTAAATAGCATGTGTTTTTCTTCCCTATTTAAAAAAAAAAAATTCAAGACAAGTCATTATACCTATGGGATTATAAATTTCACAGAAGAAATGCCAGAAGACTTCGGTCAGTAGCCTACATATTATAATTTCTAAACTTCTTTTGGCCCCAGTGTATATTCGCTCCACCCAATATTGTAGGCTAAAATTCGTACAACTCGTAGACTTCGTATAACGCCAAAGTTGTCAAATACAATTTACATGTGTAACCTTATAATAGTCACGACATTTAAGGCTGAACTGCACACCCCCATTCCTATGGGGAAATTTTGATACATACTTTCAAAAAAACTACTTGTTATA
>JAQGCC010002155.1:0-19640 GCA_034698905.1 Xestoiulus laeticollis | reverse complement strand
AGACTAAGTAAAGACTGTAAGAAAAGATTAAGAAAGGGTTGTAAGAAAAGAGTGTAAGAAAAGATTGTAAGAAAAGATTGTAAGAAAATATTAAGAAAGAGTTGTAAGAAAAGAGTGTATGAAATGATTGTAAGAAAATTGTAAGAAAAGATTTTAATAGAAGGTTTTAAGAAATGATTGTAAGAAAAGACTAAGTAAAGACTGTAAGAAAAGATTAAGAAAGGGTTGTAAGAAAAGAGTGTAAGAAAAGATTGTAAGAAAATATTAAGAAAGAGTTGTAAGAAAAGAGTGTATGAAATGATTGTAAGAAAAGATTGTAAGAAAATTGTAAGAAAAGATTTTAATAGAAGGTTTTAAGAAATGATTGTAAGAAAAGACTAAGTAAAGACTGTAAGAAAAGATTAAGAAAGGGTTGTAAGAAAAGAGTGTAAGAAAAGATTGTAAGAAAAGACTGTAAGAAAAGATTAAGAAAGGGTTGTAAGAAAAGAATGTAAGAAAAAATTGTAAGAAAAGAGTGTAAGAAAAGACTTTAATAGAAGGTTTTAAGAAATGTTTGTAAGAAAAGATTGTAAGAAAAGACTAAGTAAAGACTGTAAGAAAAGAGTGTAAGAAAAGATTGTAAGAAAAGATTAAGAAAGAGTTGTAAGAAAAGAGTGTAAGAAAAGATTGTAATAGAAGATTTTAAGAAATGATTGTAAGAAAAGATTGTAAGAAAAGGTTGTAAGAAAAAATTGTAAAAAAGATTAAGAAAAGATGTCAGGTTTTACCATCTTAACATCTTGTCATCTGCATGACATCTTTGTCGCATGTTTTAGTACTTTTCTCCTGACATTGTAGAATTTTGACATGTTCAATTGTTCTAAATGACTTTAGTAAGATTTTCTTGACATCTTCTGTTAATTTTTTGTCGACTTTTGACTTTTGCATGGCATTTTTGTGAATATTTTGTCATCTTATCTTCGTAACATTATCCCGATAAGACATATTTCTGGCATAATTTTTGCATATCAATTGCATGTTGTTAGCAATTCTTGGCATCTTATCTTCATGACATTGATAATCTTTGTCACTTATTCTTGATATTATAACAAGTCTCATAACATTTTGTAATATTTATTTTGTTATTTTTAATTTTTTGCTAAAATCACCACATATTGTACATGTATTCCTAACATAGTCTTCACATAATTTTAACATGTTCTTAACATCATTTTATCATCTGCTTAGGAGCAGATGACAACAGTTTTTACTTTTATTATTTTTCTTTAGATTGTTTTTTTTTGCACATCTGCAATTCTTAGATCCTCTTTGATTTTCCCTCGAGTGAACAAATGATGAGACATTGAACCCTGAATCTTAAAAAAAATCTTATTGTTTCTTAACCATTGTTTCAACCAACGGTGGAGACTAAAAGACTTTGAAAACAACATTCATTTATGGTATTCATTATACAAACTTGACTTTGTGTCCTATTATTCTTTTTCCATCAGGACCATGATGTACTTTTCCATGTACAGTGAACTCCGCTTAAAGGGATCACAAATAACGGCCGTATCCCCCATTTATAGTTATCGGACCCGCTAACTTCCGGACTCTCTAATACAAATGCATTGGAAATGGAAAATAACCGCTTATTGGTATTTTTTTGATTGGTGATTCTTGAAAACATATCAATTCAATTCCTTACCCTGCAGTCAGCATGTAGTATGCCATGTGACAGGAGGTAAAGTGCCAGAATTTTTAATTGGAAGAGTATATGGTCGTGACCGCTTTTTGGGGAACTATCCCGGCATTCGCCTTGATGTGCCTATATAGGCGATTAATTGAGGTTGTGGGAAACCACGAAAAACCACAACCAGGATAGCCGACCGCGGTTTGAACCCGGGTCTCCCGAAATCAAGGAACTAACCACTAAGCCAACCTTGTCGGTAACAAACACGTAGATGTCCATGCACCCGTACATTGGGGGGCATCGCTTCGAGGAATGAAGTATGATACATTCTCGGAATCAAACATGTTTGATTTTTTTCTGGAATGAATTCCTGAAATGAAACGTGCAGATTGGTTGCCGCCATTTTTCGTGGCGGCTAACCAAACAAAAACGAGTGCAGACGACAAAAACGGGAAATGGCGGCCAACGTTACATTTCAGGAATTCATTCCCATGCTTGATTCTCATGCTCCACAATGTCAGTGCCAATCGAAACCAACGGGTTTGATTTGAAGAATTTATTTGTAAAGTATAATCAACAATCTACCACGGAAAATTAGTAAGCGAACAAAAAATTTGAGTTTAAGCTTAAATAATTCCAATACATGTACATTTAGGTAAAATTCATTTAGAATTAAAATTTAACGATATTTTCTTGTTATTCGCGTATTACAATCGCTCGGCTATTCGTATAAAAACTGCCTTTGAATTGCGCGATCTCATTAAGCGGATTCTGTTTTCGTATGTTATCTGCAGCGGGTTTGCAGAAAAATCTGCAAGAATAGACCACAATCTTAATCTAATTTTCCAAACATAAGAGACTGGTTAGAAGTCCAAGTAACGATTTTACTAAAAATAGGTCTTTGTTCCGCTTTAAATAATGGATGAAAGTAGAGTAGATCTACATTGACTTAACTGGAACTTTCTTTCTCATCCTCTTAAGTGCCTATATTTTAATAGATCCATTAAGGTAGGTTTGCAACACGATATCATTGCCTGACAATAATGGATAGACAAATACTAGTCAAATGTTTTCTACTTGACAACGTGTAAGGTACACAAGGAATTGATGCTAGGAATTGGTGAGGAACAGAGTGATGGGTCTAGAAAACTTTCAAAGATTTTGGAGAGGGCTGATCGGAGGGATTAAGATATCCAGATAAGGGGTTTAGGAAAAGATTTTCACGCTCTGAGAAAAATCTCAACTTTTAATGTCAATTTGACGTATTTCGGCTGAGGTTTTTCCCCGAGTCTGTTTCGCAGAAATATTATCTTGACAAAGTGTTAGTTGCCTGCAAGTTTTAAGTTGGTTTCATGGTTTTATTATGGAAGTGCTGCGTTCTGACACCGTAATCCCCCATTCTTTTGGAAATCTTACCGTTGGCAGCGGAGAAAGATTAAACTTGTGCAAAAACACTTTCTCATGGGAAGATCATGTCAGAATGGAGAGAAAGCAGTTTTGATGTCTCAACTGTGTGGAAAAATGAAACTAATTTTCTAGCACATTACATTCTGCTAGTGTAGTTTTTCAAACTTTTTTACACTTAAGGCAGTAGAAAAATTGTAAACACGTAAAAATACTCTAAGTTTACGATTCCATTTCGATAACGTAACCCTGTATTGAATTTGCGCTGATAGTCATCTATACGTTTTCGATTACACTCGTCTTTTGGCAAAAGCGCTTTATGTTTAGCGCCACCACTCGGTCGCATTTGTAAACGGCATTCAAATTAAAATGAAAAATTGCGTATTTAAAATGATGTGGCGTTTAGATGAAGCGCCACCACTCGGTCACTTATGTAAACGTCATTCGAATTAAAATGAAAAATGGCGTATTCAAAATAGCCTAGCGTTTAGATGAAGCTCCACCACTCGGTCGCATATGTAAACAGCGTTCAAATTAAAATGAAAAATGAAGTATTCAAAATGGTGTGTTGTGTAGATGAAGCAGCACCACTCGGTCGCATTTGCAAGCGGGATTTGAATTAAAATTGCAAAATGGCATGTCGTGTAGTAGAAGAGCCTTAAGTGTAGCGCCACCACACCAGCACATTTTAAAATTTACCTCTATTTTTTGGTGGAATCGTCTGCAAACCTCCAGGCGAGTAGTTTTGATGCGCGATAAGCGCGTCTGCTTGATGCGCACGTTTCTGACTCGCAGGATTACGTTGCGCACTCCACACTCATTACAATACAATATAATGTTGTCGGTAACATTTTGTTTCACGTATTTAAGTTTTTTGAATAATTTTGGAAGAAAATTTAACCAAACACCGACATCGTTGTTAAAATCCCATTATTCGTTTATAATTTACTTTGATTTATAACGAGCGAAAGGTTTGAAAAGCAAGCGTTGCATTATGAAAAACATTGAAAGGATTTTTCCATGCATCTCTTTTTGAAATACAATATCTGTAGTGATGCAGGCACTACAATTATCCTTGCATTCACTGTGACCATTAATCTCTCGCTAAGCTTTTGCCCTAGATGAAATACATCATTTTTATGAGTGTCTGGCAACGCTGCCGTCTCGTTAGAGTAATCGTGGTCTTAGCATTTTTATCTAGTTGTATGGGGCTTAATCTTATTAAGGAAATTGGTCATTTATATATCTTAGATGCTCGTCCATAGATACGAGCTTCTCTTAAGATGCCTGTCTCTATTAAAGGCAGGCAACCACTTAGTTAAAGGCATTCAGGCATTAATGTTGATCTGGATCATAGCTAGATTACAATTGAATGTCCGCATGTTGCTTTTAGACCGAACAAATTGATGGATGTCAACACGGTAATCCTTGCCCATGTTTTCTGACTGAAAACCCAAATTTTCAACGTTTGCCAATATTGTTTTACGGAAATATTGTTTCGCTAACGAATATTTGAATACGAATTGACACAAATGAAGGCTCCGAGCCTCTTCAATTTGCATACAAATGCTTCTTTTTGGCTTCATAGGCATGAACATCCCGTTGGTGGGCACCTCTTTAAATTATCCATGCCGTTTCTTGGGCATGCGTGTGGAATATGTACACGAGTGTGCGCATACATTCGGCTCTCGATATAACGAACAGTGGCTGGTTTCGACCAAAATGGCTGCATCGCCCATGTATCAGGCTCTCGGTATAACGTACGTTCTGTAGGTTGGATCCCGGTAAACATTTCGCACGTAAATTTCCTAATAAAAGCCCGGGCTCTTATTGGAGACAGGTCCTTATTCATATTTTGTGCTCCGATACCACCACCCTTATTGGAGACCCGGCATTTGGTATAGACTGCCGCTTGTTAGAAAATATGTGGCATGTACAGTACATTTGTTCAAAAATATCGCAAAACACAATCTCTTATTGACAGCATTTGAAATAGCATCTTGCCGAATGGCCATACTGCACCCGAACACCGCTCGTGTGCAACAGGATTTTCCCTTATTAGGGAAAACGCAACTGACCCGCTAACGGGACTCGGAGTAGGAAAACCGTACAAAATTTCACAGGATTGTTTTTGGTTATGTCTGAAATTTGTTTCAAATTCTTACTGATTACATTCGGAAAACTAAAGGATGCATGCGGGGGTATGACGATTACACATTTGACTTTATGCATATTTATCCATTTCGGCTAGCATTTCGTTTTCATTGCGATAAAAATGTCGCGTCAATTAGCAGATGCGACTTATGTTTAGCGCCACCACACCCGCTCATTTTTACTTTCCCCGAGCGTTTTTAAATTCTTCGAGCATTTATGAATTTCTCGGTGATATTTCCCGGCAGACTGAATCGTCTGCTATCATTTGATAGATTGACCAGTAGAAAGATTAAGCAACACGTAAAAACACTCACTGTTTACGATTTGATTTGAAAATACATTTCGATTCCATTTAAAATATCTACGTCTGCATTGAATTTGAACTGCTATTGTTCATATAATTTTTTTGTGATGAGTCACATTTGTAAACGGCGTTCAAATTAGAATTCAAAATGGTGTGCCGTGCATTAAAATTGTACAAGCGTCTTAAGTATAGCACCACCACACCAGCACATTTTAAAATGTACAGCCATTTTTTGTCTTTATCGTATGCAAGCGTTTGCCAAGCGAGTTGTTTTGAGCGTCTGCTTGACATGCACGTTTCCAGCTTGCGTGATTACGTTTCAGGGGGGAAGTCGTACCCATTGTCCTGAAAATGGGTACTTATTCCCCCCCCCCCCCCACCAAATGACATTTGTTTGCTGCTGACTGTAGGGTACTGAGTTGAATTGAATTGGTACAAGAAGTTGTTGTCGACAACTTGTCTTTGCACTTCACGCTGCTCAATCTTTCTATTATCGTGTACGATAGGCACGTCTGCTTATCGCGCACATATTCGGTTCAGCAGTTTATGTCACATTCGTGTCTTATTTCGCTTTTACGTTTTATTTGAACTGTTTTCAAAATTTGTTAAAAAAAGTTAATAAGTATCCAAAACTTAAACAATCAAGTTTTTTACGGATAGTTTTTTACTTTCATGTATAATAAAACCATGGATGCCAAAATTTGAATGTTGTCGAATTGTAACGCAAACGGGCCCGGTAACGAAATATATCAAATATTTTTAAAAACAATTTTTTCACCACTCTTATTAAATTCTGATTTACTATAATTTCAAAATGAAATATGTGTTAAATTTGAGCACATTTCATTGGTTTTTAATAGCAAAAGGAGGGTCTTATAGCGAAAAGCCGAATAAAGAGGTCTAGTTATGAGAATGCCTTTGTTATCGATCATGTGTTGCCCAATAAGAGGGGTGTTCTCTAGTTATATTTGCATTGTCCCTTTTCACTTCTGATTACTGCAATTTGGTCTTTGGCAAATGGCGCTGGGGATTTCACTTTTGGCTGTGAATTTTAAAATTTATGCCAAGTGATAGATACCCCGAATGGTCATTATCTGTTGTTTAATGACCCAGTGACCTTTTACGAGCCAATTTCGCATTGTCCAATGACCATCCAGGATGCTCATTTGAATAGAACAATGCAGGCCTTTTATTCACGCTGTTTGCCAGGGCTCATTAATAAATGACACCCTGTGAAATGGGGCCTCTTCTAATCGTTAATGATAGCACCAGGCACCTATGAAAATGACCTATGAAAAGGGCCCTAATGTTACAGCCAATTTACAATAACTGCATGACGCGTATTTCAATATAACCCCCCATATACATTTTATTAGCATGAAATACATATATGCATTGACGTAATGGTAATTGGACACGTATGCATCGACTGCTTAAGGGGTATGGACTAATTAATGTGAACACCTCAGTTCAAATATGCATGAACATTGGATGATATATGGTCCTATGCATTTTTTTATGCATTTAGACATGTATGGAGAGAAAAATTGGACATGTTTTGAGAAAATCATATTTCGACATGTATGGAAAAAAATCCTATATGGCATATATGAACATGTATGTAGATAATAATAGATGGACTTAGCATAAACACAATCATATTTAGATATGTATACTATGAGAAAATGATATTTGGACATGTATGGTGAAAATCGTATATGTACATGCATGAAAAAATTATATTTGGATATGCATGGAAAAATTATATTTGGACATGTAAGGAGAAAATCCTATATGGCATATATGGACATGTACATGTATGTAGATGAAGTGCATGAACAACATTATATTTAGACATGCATGGAAAAAAAATATTTGGACATGTAAACTATGAGAAAATGACATTTGGACATGCATTGAGAAATTCGTTTTTGGACATGCACGGATAAATTCATATTGTAATGGCATGGAAAAATCATGCTTGGACATGCATGGAAAAATCGTGTTTGTACATGTATGGAGAAAATGGTATTTGAAAATTCATTGAAAAATCATATATGTACATGCATGGAAAAATTATATTTGGACATGTATGGATAAAAACATATATGGGCATGCATGGAAAAATCATATTTAGACATACATTGAGAAAATCAGTTATGGATATGCATGGAGAAAACCATATTTGGACTGCATGTATACAAAATCGAATTTAGACAAATATGGACAAAATCATTTTTGAATATTCATGAAGAATAACATATTTAGACATGCATGTAGAAAATCGTATATGGGCCATGTTTCGAAACATACATGTATATATCTGACCATATTTTTCCACCAAGATACCTTCTTTAATGAATGAACATGCACCATGCATGCAGTATAATATGAAATCGTTGTAAATCGATAACCCCATATAAATCCCTCTCCTCCCCATATCAAGTACTCCAGTGTTTTGATAAGCTAAACAATGCTTTTCTCTACTGCATATCGTGTTATTTGGGTTTGATATCTATGTGAAGAAGTGGGACAAAAGCGTGAAAATCGATGCTCCCCCTCCACTCCCACCCACCCACATATCCATCCATTCCTCCATCATCTTCAACAATTGTGATATGTTGAAATGGATAAATCGAAACATATCGACTCATTGATAACGTTGTTTAACTATTCAAAATAAGACACGTGATGAATTTAATCTCGTTTATCCGAACACTTTTCAAGAAACATTCTTTTGTGTTTTCGTTACCTTCATCTTGATAAGACGATGACATCTAAGTCAACTTCTTCTTCTTCTTTAGATTTTGGTGTTGACAAACGGATGTTTGAAATGTGATGCTTTTTCGCTCGCTGCGCGTTTCAATCTTACATTTGGTTACGCGAATTGAAATTTTTTGATGGCTGCCAATTAAATGTCGAGAAATGTACAAATGATAATTTTGATTTATTTATGTTGATAGATGTGTCGAAATTTATATAGGTTAGATATTAGGCACATTTAGCGCTGCACTCAATACGACATGCCTTTACGATTCCGTTATGCAAAAATTAGTGACGCATGCGCGAGTATGATGTATGTGTCGTTAACGTAAGCCTGTAGCGACCACTTTTGCTTATTATTTTCAATAGCAAAATTGAGAAACACATAATAACACTCACCATTTACAAATCCGTTTGAAAATGTTTAGATTTAATTTTACAAACGTAAGCATATATTGAGTTTGAGCATGATAGTCTTCAAAACGTTTTTGATGCATAACGTTTTTGATGATGCGTCTTTTGGCTAAAGCACTTTATGTTTAGCGCCACCATTCGGGCGCATTCGTAAACGACGTTCAAATTAAAATTCAAATTGGCGTGTCGTGTAGTAGAAGCACCATAAGTATAGCGCCACCACAGCAGCGCATTTATAACTTTATCGCCATTTTTCAGCGTAATCATCTGCTATAACTTTTGCCAGGCGAGCCGTTTTCATGCACGATAAGCGCGTCTGCTTGTCGTGCAGGTTTCCGATTCGCTGGATTGTTTCGTACTGAGCAGTATGATACAAGACAGTGTTGTCGATAACGTGTCGTTGTACGATACGCTTTTCATTCTTTCTAATAATATTAAAAATACGTTTAGTAAAGGCACCTTATTTTGAACACCACCCCAGTTTATTTTTAAATTCCATGTCATGTTTCGCAGGATACGTCTGCTAACGTATGCCAAACAAACCGTTATCTTGTTCGATAAAAGCGTCTGCTTTACATGATGTTACACGTGCACGATTTACGACTCGTCCGAGTACGAAACTTTGTTTAGCATCTTCGTATGCGCAGTACGAAGAAAGACAGTACCGTATAACGATGTGTTGGTAAATCTCACTTTATGTAGAAACAAGCATGGTTACGAATAACTTCTTACTTTCGGATTCTGGGTAACGTAAATTAAACTGTGGAGAGGTTAATGATAACCGCTACAGTGATACCCGATAACGCTAACATCGGTATACAGAGATCTCCGGAATGGCAGACTTCAGGTACCCCTACCTAATGATGGAGTTTAGCGTATGGATGGGTATGTGGTCATACGAATCAATGTACGTGTCAATTCATGACTCGATGCTTTACTATGTTTTTACCGTAACAAAAATTGTTGTTAAAATGTTTTTACCTTAAAATTCACTGGGATGTGTTAATTTTTATTGAAAATCTTTATATTTTTTTCATTTTATTAACATAATAAATTGAATCATAATTCTGTTTTGAAAAAAGCCGGTAAGCAAAAATAACATGATTAACTAATTTATGAACATAGTGTTGATCTTGCAAAGGCTTGCATAATCTAATAAAAGGCACACTGCTCATTTTATAACTCAATTCTCATTAAATTATATTAATATCGAATTGACGAAGACATTTGAATTCCTTCTTTGAGTCTTTAATTAGCAACTGTTTGAGCCTTCTTCAGTTAATGAATCATTATCACACCTATTTGGTGATTTATTTTGGCATTCAGACAAAATATTTCATGTAATATTTTCCAGTATGAGAAATTGCAGCTGCAACATCTACTTTTATTTGTATTTTAATTGAATTTCTCTTCTTCGTTTTCATCTTTAATTTAATGCAAATTGGAAAAGCAGGAATCGATAAATCTTAATTTCATCACCTGGGTTACATTTGAACATCATTTTAATCGAAATATAAACAATCTTGACGATTTCCATACAGCTTTATTTTTAAATTTAGATGGTAGTAATGTCATGCGTGTTATATTTTACAATCTGCATTGTATATTAAATATATTAATAATATTATTATATTGAAATTGTAAAATTAACTATTAGTTAGGGCATTTTTTTACAAATAAATATCAGCAAAATACATTTATCTAACAAAACCTAACGACAGAATGTCGGATGTCGGTCAAAAGCAGAAAAATGCATTCGTCCGAATATGCATTAACCAAACTGCGATTAAAAATCGTATGTGTGTATTTGTTCATGTGTATTTTGTCATTATCCACTTATGTACCCAACAATTTTTCTTCAATGAGTTTTTAATTTAGAGAGTGAAGTATTTTCGTTAACTCACGGTATGTCGTCGAACCGCAATACGTGCATCATTGACAAAAAAATTTTACTATGATAGTAATTTACCTTTTACAAATGCACCGTGCAAATTTTTATTGGAATAGAGGCCAACCAAGCACTGCGATTAAAAATCGTACGTGTGAACCACATGATAAGCTCATTACATATTCCTCAGATTGGCTTCGCTTTAACTATATCGTTACAGTGGTGCCACATTTCTTAGTATCGGTGATATTCAAGAGGGAAAAAATTCCCAATCGCATCAATCAAGCTGCGAGTAAAAATCGCGCATGTGAATCTGGTTGAAATCGTGTTTTACATTCTGCGACTATGTTTCCCTTGAAGTTGAGCATCATGTGGCGCCATCTATCCCAGCTATGAAGTCGTGCGAGAGATAAAGGATGCTGAAAAGCAGCGACTATGCTACGGATAAAAATCGCAGAAGTCAACCGGGTTATACGCGTGTTTTATATTCCTCGGATCAGTTTCCCCTTAAGTTGAACTTTACGCAGCGCCATCTATCTTGACTTCGATGCTTTTCATAAGCATAAGAATGAGAATGAGGAGGAGGATGTGAAGGAGGAGGAGTATGCTTAAAAGCAGCGACTAAGCTACGGTTAAAAATTGCAGAAGTGAACCGGGTTGTACACATTCCTTGGATTCATTTTCCCTTAAGTTGAACTTTAAGTAGCGCCATCTATCTTGACTTTGATGCTTTTCATAAGGATGAGAATGAGGAGGTGAAGGAGTAGGAGGAGGTGGAGGGGGATGTTGAAAAGCAGCGACTAAGCTAAGGATAAAAATCGCAGAAGTGAACCGGGTTGTACGCGCGTTTAATATTCCTCGGATCAGTTTCCCCTTAAGTTGAACTTTACGTAGCGCCATCTATTTTAACTTGGATGCTTTTCAGAAGGATGAGGATGAGAATGAGCAGTATAGGAGGAGAAGGATGCTGAAAAGCAGCGACTAAGCTACGGATAAAAATCGCAGAAAAGAACCAAGTTGTACGCGTGTTTAATATTCCTCGGATCAGTTTTCCCTTTAGTTGAACTTTACGCAGCGCCATCTATATTGACTTGGATGCTTTTCACAAGGATGGGAATGAGGTGGTGAAGGAGGAGGAGGAGAAAAAGGAGGAGGATGCTGAAAAGGAGGAAGTACTCTTCAAAAAGTTTTCTGGAAGCAGTGTTCGCTATTCTCAGATTTGCCGAGCGACCGAAATTGCCGAAAGACAATTTCCAAATAGAAATGTAAAGACGTAACGCGGTGTTTAACAATAACTTTTTAAAGATAATCTCGCCAAAGTGGATGTAGTCTGTTATTTGCCAAATTACGAGCCTTGCGCACGAAGCAAATACGAAGCCTTTTGACTATGATTTGATGAACCGTGTTTAAACGTAGGGAGCGAACAGAATGTGTTGCGCGCTAAACCGTAAAAATCTTATTACATTTTGGTGTAGTTGTCGAGGGGGAGGAGGAGGTGTTAACTCCTCAAATATGTATTCTGCGCCTTTCATTCCACAATTTTATTTCCGTAGAGATGCTCAAGGGGGATTTGCATTAAGCTACACACGGAGATATAAAAATGGCCTCGATAGGGCTTTCTTAGCTTGTTCAGACAAGAATGGACCCGCCATTTTGGGCACCTCTTTCCAATGGGCATGTTATAGGGTTTGGGCACTGGTCTTGGTATTTTGGGAATAGTTCACTAGCTTCTGATGACAATTATGTTTAACCCGCGCACTCGTTAGGATATGTTGTTTATCAGTAATTCTTCTGGTTAAATCAAAATATATATATGGGACATACATGTATATAACATTTGGAAATAAGCACAAGGTACATCTACAATTAATACTTTTTTATATATATTCCTTCCAGGGATGAATGTTACAAGTTTCAATGTATCTGATTTCTGATATCGTCTCTACCCTGTACTTATAAATATGCGTGTGTATCACTATAGCCTACATGTATACATTTTACCGCAAGGGCAGAAGTAACTTAAAGTATCATTACCCTATTACATTGTGCCTACTTGCATTTGTGCAGGTCAATTTTTCATTTTTTTTATGTGCCCATTTCTGGAGGTTTGACACTATTTTTAACGCTTGACTTTCTATGCTTTTGAAATTTGCTAACCGTTTTGCTATTCGGTGCAAAGTAATAGACCAATTCGGTTTGACCAAGCATAAATGATCCATTATTTTACAAGCATTTTATGAAGTTTGAAAACCTCAGATTCTTCCAGGAAACGAGCTTTTTTAGAGGAAAAACTAACTTGCTACCAGTGATCGTGTCTCGAAAGTCTTTGTTCATTTTTTTAATAGTAAATGCAAACATCGACAAATTGTCCACGCTATATATTAATCTCTTACAATTATTTTATAGAAAACATGTAAATATTGGATTGCTTTATTAAATACATAAATGCTTCTGCCAAATGCAAAGTCAATCTTTAAAATTTTCCTAATTTTTTTTCATTTGCTGAAAATTAATATGTATGGCACATTTATGGATATACGGAATATAGAAATACGTATATGGCTATATCATAAACACACACATGTATGTCATATTTATATTTATAAATCGCCTTAAATGCAAATTATTACAATTTTATAATTTTGCCCCTGTTTAGAGGCAATCTATGCTTGCACATGTGCTAGCAGTGACTGCCTACATTCAGGGGCAAGTGAGATTTGTTACGATGCAACATCCATAATTATATATGGTAAATGATATATGGACATATAAGTAATTGGGCACATATAGCAATAGATGTCTTTTTTATATATAAATAATGAAATATGTAAGTAAGTGATCATAAATTTATAGTTTTGCCCCTGTTAATTAGCAAACCATGCATACACATACATGCATGTTAGCAGTAATTGCTAGGATTCAGGGGCTAATATAATATTTTTTTATTTATGATTAAAAATATGAGAAATGCCATACATGTACACATGTATATGTTGATATGAGTATGTTCATGTATGGTCATACATGACCAATTTCTGTTACGTTCGTATTTGCTAACTTCCGTTACTGAATAAAGATTTTTATCAAATCCATGTTTTAAGTTGTTTATTTGTAGCAAAAGTTATTTATTATAATCATCAGCAAATATTTGTTTTAAAACAACATTAATATCACATTAGATACTAGTTTTACTACAATATTTTTTATCTACATCTTACTGAAGTTCCTGACAAAGTAAGCAAAATAAAATACCGTTCGAATCTATTGTTTTTAAAACAATTGTTTGTTTTGTATTACATTTTCTTAGAAGATACGGCATCATACACCCACATTCAGTCTAACTAAATCTCTAAAAATCTCTAAAATTACTTTTCAGTTGGAAAACTTTATCGCAAATACGGTTCATATGACATTAATTAGATTTTGGATAAATTTCAACTTCAAATCCAACCAAATTATGACTTATTGAAAACAATAGCATTTCAACAAAAACTAATTTATTGAAATGGCATTAATAACAGGAAAATTTACACAAAAGTTTCATAACTAGAATTAAATCATCAAGTACCGGTAACTTGAATAGGAAAAGGAGTTAGAAAAGGTCTCTTAATATTCTTATAATATAACTAGACATTTGCAAATTAAAATGTACGACTTGACCTGATTTGAACATTTTTTTCAACATTGCAAAGGACTCCCTGATGTTCCCAAGAAGAATGAAAAAGAGGAAGTTGTAGGTCCTATTAATGGCCGTCCATCATAGGGAAAACGAGTGTAGCAATTCTTGCATGAACTCAACAACTGGATTTTATGTTTTCCCCCAGTGAACACATATCAAGACAAGGCAGTAAAGACAATGGAGAAAGGATCAGGTCGTAAATTTAAGGCTAAAAGTAGACAAAAAAAACTGCCTTTGCCGAAATCTGGAGAAATGGCGGTGTTCGAGGTTGAACATTTGCCACAAGTTATTGATTGTTATAGGCAGAGAGAGACGAACCAAATGCATACTTAACACCATCCATTTCATATCCAATTCCGAACACTTTTAACACTTTTTTTTTTCAAACAAGATCCAACTTTCAAAAAGAGACTTTTTCAACAAATACGAGCGTAGCATCGCGAGTTGAGTTTGCAAAATTAAAATTTATGCAATTTATGTTTCTGGTTAAAAATCATATATAACTTTTCCAATAGGGTGTATATGAATCGTATATAGAAATACCATAAATTGGACATTATTGTGTATACAGTGAAATTTGTGAATAGCGCACTTCATTGGGACCGAACCATGGAGTGTGCTACTTGGAGGATTTGCTATATGCAGATTTAGATAAAGTGATGACCACAATGAATCAGATATTATTATCCTAATGAAGATGTACAAATATATATATATATATGTTGCAATTTTAAATGGTTTTTAACATAAAAAAATCGAAAAATACAAATGGAAAACAAATATATGCTCGTATACAAGTGCATCTATGTAAATGTAGCTATTTTTCATTTATATTGGGTGCACAAGCATTCATCTAAATACCATTTCAAAATGGTAAACATGCACACACTATGCTAATGTATTTTATTTGACATTTATTCTTCTCATTTTGTGATTTCCCAGTGGGTGAAATTTCATTGTTGCATGCTTTAGCGTATGCACTTCGCAGTTAAAACCGTGATTTTGTCTCAAGAAACCAGTGCGCATGCCGCGATTCGCAGGGAATACGCTATATGGAGGTAGTTTGTTTTATAAAATCGATCCGTGCCGACTGCTAGGGTGCGCTACTCCAGGTAGTACGCTATATGGAGTGTTCTTATTCGCAGGTTTCACTGTACTGTATCCCGGATATTCCATACATGGCGCGTATCTTTTTTCTCGCTTACCGCTGTATATTGAATGTCAGACAGACGTACCTTGGTTGAAGCGCCGTTATCTAGAAACAAGTTTTCAAGAATGTTTTACGAAACATGCATTGCGGTTTGAACGCGTGTTTGCAACACTTTTCGTGTTCAGTGTTTTTGTTGCGTGTTTCCGTGCGGTGTGAACCCGGCTTAAAATTGAAAACTATGAAACAATATATAAACAAAAACTAATTACCAAAAAGTACAAAGCGTTTGTTTGAAACATGACAAGTTCACCACCTTTTAGCCGCACATTGAAATATAAAATAAAAAAATGCGATATGAGTGATGTTTTATAGAGTAACGGACAGCGAAGGATTTTTTGTTTAATATGAAAATATGATAAAAGGAAGATCCATATACGTAATAGTGAGTCTTTAGAAGCAGAAGTTACATGATTACGTTGAATGCACTTTCGTTGAATCAACAATGCTAGAAAACGTCTGTTTATTATTGTAGATCTGGCAGAACAGATGGTTAGTTCACATTGGCCCTAGATACCCATGGGGCAGCCATTGACTAAAGTGCTCTAAAAAACCTTTATACTGGTCAGATGGTAAGGACACTCCATTGAAAGCATGTCACGACATGTCGCAATGTGTCACGACACGATGCAATTACTGTCGTTGAAAATGAGCAAATGCCAGCGGCACAAAACAAGTTTTGTTTATAGTCCAAAAATCTGCTTCCTCTTATTTTGTTGACTTGTATTTGGTTGTATCGCAAAATTTTGCATAAATTCAATGTAAATTTATATGGCTGCATATATGAATTATCAACGTGGTTCAGCATTAAACACTGGTACGTGTGTGCCGCGATACAACAATAATGGTAACGAGATCAAGAAATTGCAATTCTGTTTTAGTGCTTTGAATGCAGATTTGATTTTCTGTTAGACGTAAAAGCCATATCAAAGAATGGCTTTGTGTACAGATAATTCCGTCATTAATTTTGATGGAATTCTTGGTGAAAAAGATATTAAAAGTTCGGGGTGGATTTTCCAGATTGAAGTCCTATTTTATATGGATTGTGTCGTTTGGACCTTATCAGTGCCCTTGCCTATATTTTATACGTTTTTGAAACGCGTTGTTGGATCAATTTCATTGGATTCACTAGCAGTCATTAAAAGGAAGATTTTCCTGCCTTTGGATCTCCAAATATAAGCACTCGAACCACCACAAATTGGGTCATTTCAACAAAGCCGGATATAGACATGTATGGATGGAAACAAACACATTAAAAAGAGACTTGAGCTCAGCAGCCCCTAAATACAGGCAATCACTGCTAGCACATGTGCATGCAGTGATTGCCTATCAATTAGGGGCTAAACTGAAACTGTGTCCGTATCTTCATATACAAAACAAGGTATAACTATAATTGTTTTATATTGATGTGTCGAATTTCTGATATGTCCATATATTGTATTTACCATTTAAACCAAAGCATGTTTAATTATAAATAATATATTATTTTCTAACCCCTGAATGTCAGCAATCGCTGCTAGCACATGTGCATGCAGTGATTGCCTATCAATTAGGGGCTAAACTAAAATCTTCATATGTAAAACAATGTATGACTAAAATGTACGTATATATATCGCATGGGGTGAGGTTGATATTTTCAGATATATACCGACACTCATGCAATATGATATATAAATACCAGGAGAATTTTTTCTCCTTGGTACGTTTCATTTTGGTTATATTATATGTATTATACAGATTATACATTTTTACGGTGTTGACTTTAAATTTTAAAATTAAATTAATTAACTTTAAATACCTGGAGAATATTTTCCCCTTGGTACGTTTCATTTTGGTTGACCCTTGGGTATGTCTCGGAAATTTTGGTTGCTCCGGGTATGTCTCGGGATTTTTGGTCGATCCCGGGTATAAATCTGGAGTTTTGGTTGACCTCGGGTTTTTCTCACAAATAAAAACCCCAAGAACAATAGAAAATAATTCTCTGGGTATTTATTTATATATTTCCTTTAAATATATACTTTCATTTAAAATATATGTGCATGCTGTGATTGCCTATCAACTAGGCGTAAAACTACAATTTTTTTGTATCTTTGGCATTGCACATAAAATTATGTACACTGTGGTTCAATAAAAAGTAAGCCAAACTGTTTATTTGATATATCTCTAATGTCTGATCATAACCTACTAAAAACTTTTCTGATATTTAAAGAATTAAACCAGCAATGTAATTCCACCATATCATAAAATTTTATTCAAAGGATCAAAAGATATGAGTCTATAAATTTTACCTGCCCTAAAAAAATTTTAAACCAAAATTTAAAATTTAAAAAAAAAAACTTGTTATGAACTTGTATATAAGAGACTATATTTTTAATAATAAATAGTCTTTTATTTATAAGTTCATAAGAAGTTTTTTTTTAAATTTTGGTTTTAAAATTGTTTATATTTTAAAAAGATATTGCGATAACACTCTCTCAACAGTATTGGTTGATTTATGAATTAAAGGAGATGGTCCCTTGAACCTTTTATTATGTGTAAATCTTCTTTACTTAACTGCATTTTTATGAAAATTTATACTTTTTTTTTGTTTACATTTATAATATCGTCTGCTTTTTGCGTGGGAAATATAAAACAGAAGTTATTTAAATAAAACTTAAGTAAGCGCATATTTTGTATTGAAAGAATATTTTTAATAAAATTTATTTGAACTTTTTAAACCCGGTTGTAAAATGAAAATTCTGTAGTTGAAGTTTGGCTCACTTTTTATTGAACTACGGTGAATAACTAAAATTCACATATATGGATGTGTTGAATTTCGAATATTTCCATATATGGGTTTTTCATATAAATATCTATGTTTAATTATAAATATAATATTTTCTTGTAGCCCCGGAATACAGGCAATCACTGCTAGCACTTGTGCATGCTATATTTGCCTATCAACGAGGGGCAAAACTACAAATTTGTTTTTGTATTTTTGCTTATAAATTCATGTATGACTAAAATTTTTTAATAAGGATATATGTGTTAAATTTCTGATATTTCCATATATAGGTATCTTCATGTAATAATATAAATATATATATAATATTATAAATATAATATTATATTTTAGCCCCTGAATACATGCAATCACTGCTAGCACCTGTTCAAGCAGTGATTGCCTATCAAGAAAACATAATTTTTTGGTAAAATTATATACATGTATAGCAACATGAGTATATGTAAAAGTACAAGCATTTGTTACATATATGGCAATATATGATTTGCATCATAACCTGTAAATAGCAAAGTGATAGCCCTGGAAGTAGCGATAACAGTTCATTGATAGGGAATCAATTTTCCATTTCACATAAAGTTTAAATCCTGTTTGAAATGTCTAGATTTGGAGGCTGAAATGAAAATCCTCGTGAATTAAAAAGAGATCGATGATGACCAAAATGTCCGATATGTCCGCGGACATCCGGGTTAGTCGCATCACGTGTCGTTCGAACGAGATCCGTGCCAAAAATGAGGTCTTAATGAAATGCATTTCCAGAAATGACCCAATCCCAGCAACTCAGAGTTTAATGGGCAGATTTATAGGAGGACATTTTCAAACAAAAGCTTAGTTAAGTAAGCTCGTTTTACGTCCGGATCAGGACTTGGCTTGATTAAACTTTTCTTAATGCACGACGTTGGATTCAAAGGCAATTAGGGCGTCATTATTAGGACAAGAAATCCCTGTGTGCTCATCAAGTCATTACTGATGGAAAAGGACATCTCTGGAATGAGGCCCTAAAGCCAAAAGACATGATTTTTGAGGCCTTTTTCAACATTTGTTACCTATGATTTAATATAGAGCAAATATTGGTAATTGGGCCACTGGAAATACCTGTATCTTAACTAGGGTATACATATTTCTTGTACATGTTGAAAAAAAGTCCTGAACATGTATAAATTATATTGTTGAGAAATTATATAGGGTCTTTTTTGAGATAAGTCTGAAAATTATGGTCATGTACTTGTAAGCTGAAATGTTTTATGTTATGGTGAATGAAATGTGTAATTTTGCATATTTTACCCTTTCTAAGGGCCCAAGTGTCGATGAACCCTATTATGCGCCCTTTGACCTTTGATTTTACACATTTTGAAATTGGTCCTTTGGCATATTTT
>JAQGCC010002154.1:0-19644 GCA_034698905.1 Xestoiulus laeticollis | reverse complement strand
ACTAGGTCATGTGACCAGTTTAACTGAGTTCTGCGGTGTGAATTAACACGCAAAGGTTTTCTTGATCCACATCAGTTGATCTACAATTCAACATCAACGTTGGTGTGAAGGTGTTTCTGGCTTCCCAGATAATACAGTTATTTTACTGGAGCCACAGTAACTAGGTTATAGTCTTAAGACGTATTAGTCTGAGACAGTTTTTTTTTTCAGCAAAGGCCTTAAGACCAAACCTGAAACTACAAAAATGTGTCCTAGTCTTAAATTTGAAATCTATGTAGAAAAAATTTTGTTAGTACCACTTTTCATATGGTTTTATTGCATATGCTTTCCTTTATAAAAATTCTTTGTATAGTGACCACCTGTCTATTGAGTGACTAGGGTGTGCCATCTCTTTTGCCACTTTTCCATTGACAATACACCTAATAAACTGACCATGTTTAATCTGCAATTGTAAGAGGAAATCTAATGAGAAAAGAGACCCTAAAACCTCTCATTGCACCCAGCCAATCGCATTAACGCAAATATAGCTGATGTGAATCTTATATATTCACATGTCATATTTTGGGCAGTCGTCCAGTGACTTAAACAAGCCAGATGATGTACAAAATATTTTTATTTTGCTCAAAATTTACACAATTCAGCAATTACATATCTTAATACTTAAGACTAAGACACTTCATTTTTTGGGTAAGACCCCCAACTGTGCTTGGAACAAACCATTTCATTTTAGCTATCAGTGCCACTTTTCAGCGCCTGCAGCATCTAACCTGGAAAATTATCAGCCAATTTAAGCGTGCCTGAATAAATGTGATATGGTTAGTAATCATGGCGAAGGAGGTAGTTATCATGCAACTTCCTGCCGAAATCGTCTTTTGACCTGCAGCCAGAATATATTCGGACCAGTTTACGGTCATCAGAATGTGTACATTAGTCTAAGTTGGGTTGTCCGATAAGAATGGAGGGGATTTTGAAATTACTACAGCATTTAACAGGATTTAATGATAGAGCTAAAAAAAAAAAAAAAAACGAGAGCGAAAAAATCCACGCAGACACGGATGGTAAAAGGAAGGGTCAGGTCACGCTCCTGTCTAAAACAAAGTGGACAAACGAGATTAACAAAATAATATTCAGGACGATGGCTGTACGCGATAAGTATATACACAACTTACGAGCGCCATACAAGGAGGGGATAATCTGTTTTTTAAAAAAAGACAAAACTATCCCTTTTAAAAAAAGACAAAACTATCCCATCAAACCATATATAATTTGTGAGTTGACAAGTAAAAAGGTGTGGCTTTGGCATGAGGAGGAATTGTTGATCACCATACCAAGAACAGAAAAAAACAGGATAATCTTGATGCATAAATTTAGTGAAAGTCTCCTCGTAAAGGAGTATTGTTGATGGATCCTGTGTTTAATAACCCACTGCCGCATAAAAAGTGCAGTTACATGCACTGATTAGTTTAGGCATACAACTTGCTTAAAATGAATTATACACTAAAAACTAAAAACTTGGGGGACATACCAACATTGTGTTAACATTGGGTTAAATTTAAGTAACAACCAAATATGACCCAGCGAAGAGTAGCTTTAACCCAACATTTGGTTGTTACACTAAAATTCAACCCAATGTTGGTATGCCCATATAGCACTCAATATTGGGTTGAATTTTAACCCAACGCTTTTAGTGTGTATTAATAGAAAGCCCAAACGTCCAGCATTATATTCGTTACTCTATATCGATCTATCCCAAAGCCAATATCTGATTTTTTTCCTAGTGCAAATGATAGGTGTTGTATCTATAACGACAACACAATTAACAAGCCCCAACAACTTGAAAACTATTTCCTTCATAGAGAACTAGAAGCTAGGTTCTTAACCCCATCTCAAACACAAACTCTGATGGAAGAAATAAAACCGAGGCTAAAATGTGCTCGTTTATTTAGAACTAGCTCATAAAACTTTCTCGTGGGGCAAACACAACAACTTTTTTTTGACAAAACGACTGTAAAAAAAGTACAAAACGCCTATTTTTAAAACAAATTTAGAAGAAAATAAAGAAATGTGTTTGGGAAACCAAGCCTTGGGACTACCCATAAAAAACTATATGTGGCCATTATTGAAGCGTATCACATAATGTACCAATGTCATCCAGCTTATACGGAAGATATTTTAAAAGTCCGTGAAATTTACAGTGTGTAGCACGTACAGTGGGTAAGTCTTAGTCTTAAGAAATGCTTTTCAGTTGTTTCATCTTAAGACTCAGTCTAAATTTTTTTTGTAAAACAAGCCTTAAGGTAAGACTAAGTATTAAAAAGTTTGTCTTATTTTTAAAATTTATGGAGCACATTTGGCAAATATATACCACTTGTGAAGCCACATTTTCGGAAGTTCTATGACGTTGCAATGGATATTCTTGATATTCCATCAACCTCTGCAACATTATGGACATTTTTAGAATGCAGCCACATGGAAACAAGTGTTATATAGTTAAAACACTTCTACAAATACTATTGTTTTTCTAAAGTTCGGTATTGCAATGTATTGGTTCCATTCTCTACATGGCTGGTTAAGCCCCAGGCAACGCTAGGCTGTTTCCGCGCGTTTGGCTAGCTTCAAACAGGTCATCGAATTTAATTTAAATTGTAGAATTATAAAATTTGCACATTAATATCTTGTGGGAAAATTCTTTTTTAATTAAAAGCCTTGTTAGAGGCTAGCCAAACGCGCGGAAACAGCCTAGTGTGGCCAGGGGCTAATTAAAGTCGACCCTTCAACGAACAAGTTAAAACATTACGCTGTTTTCAATGTTAGCAGAAAAGTCAACAACCATTGCATTGTAAAAAAAAAGAAAGAAAGAAAAAAAAAACTAAATTTGAATATTGATTTTCCAGCAAAATATCGTGGATAGGTGTGGTTGAGTTTTTCAGTACGCAGAGGGTGAAGAGAGGAGAATAAGGAATATGCTAAATTAAACATAAATGCCTCATCTCCAAGACTTACAGCAAACACAGAGAAAACATAGAAATGAGGACAGAATCCAGTGCAGGGAAAAATTCATAAACTTTCATAAAATATTAAATTGCAAATGCATAAGGAGGAAACGAGCAAAACGAAATTCAAGACGCTTTTAAAGGTGGGCTAGCTGTCTCTCTATTCCAGGTCCAGCTCTTAAGTTATAGTTCAGTACATCGAGTACGAGTACGTCAACAATTTTAGCGACCATTATTTTCCAGTTTTGAATTACACCGAACATAAAAATGCCCCCTGTGTAATTCGACCTGATGAGACAATTGTTGGAAATCAGATGTTTGCCTTGGCCTGTCGACCAACAACATCGAAATTCCCATTTGCAGTCAAATTCATTCCATGTTTCAGGTATCGAGTCATCGATTTTACCCAATTAACCCATTAAATTCATGTCAGAAGGACAGGTAAGGTTTGCAATTGCTAGTAAATCAATCTGGCAGACACGATGCTATCAATTCTGGAGCAATTGATGCATGCTGTACTTGTTCTCATTTAGAGGTCACTAAATTAAGTTGGGGTATAATACTTTCGCTTAAACAACTAGCATATTTTTCTTTAGATAGGATGCCTTCATACTTAGAATATCTGCTGGATACTGAGACTGGATACATAAGCACCATGAATGTACAAGATGTCCTGAAATACATTTACCATCAATTGAAATTTAGGCTACAGTGAAACCTGTGAATAGCGCACCCCATTGGGACCTAACCATAGGGTGTGCTAATTGCAGGGATGTGCTAAATTAAAGTTCAGCTAAAGTGATGACCATAATGAATCAGATATTATCCTAATGAAGATGCACAAATACATTTGTTGCAATTTTAAAAAGTTTTTAACATAAACAAAACCGAAAAATTTCATTTAGAAAACAAATATACGCTCGAATACAACTGCATCTATGTAGATGTAGCCATTTTTACTTTATATTGGATGTACCTGCATGTAACGAAATCCCTTTTATAAAAATGGTAAGCATGCATTCACTATGCTAATGTATTTTTCCTGGCATTTACCCCCTCATTTTGGAATTTCCCAGTGGGTGAAATTTCATTGTTGCATGCTTTGGTGTACGTTCTTTGCAGGTAAAATCGTGATTCTGTCCCAGTTTCCGTCACGTTTCATAGGGAATACGGTATATAAAGGTAAGCTTGTTCTATAAAATCGATCCGTGCCGACTGAGCGTGTGCGCTACTCGGCTACTCCCAGGTAGTACACTATATGCAGGGCCCTTATTCGCAGGTGCCACTATACTGACAATTTGATATTTAGGCATTTTGTTTCTGGGGCAGGTGAAGTCTTCAACCCTTAGTAAAGCATTCGAGCGAATCCAAAAACTGCAATTCTACATGTCGGTTTTTGTAATCAGGTAAAAAAAATGCAGATGACTTCGATGAACAAATAGGCGGTGCTTTTCGAAACTGCCTGGAGAAATTCAAAGAAGTAGAAAAAAAAATACTTAAAAATTGCATTTTGGAAGGAAATCTGTAAGGTGGCCATCATGACTCACACGATTTTCGTTTTTACATGTAAATTTTTTGCACTATTTTAAGTTCAAGCATGCTTACACGTGCATCGAAGAATGCCTCCATAGTTAATAGTACCTGATCAAGGGGCGAATAATAGACAAGAGTTCCCTGTCATTAACAACATAACGAGCCATGGCTAGTTTTTTATTTAAGACGATGGAAGTTGGAGAAGTCGTTGTTTGAAGATGTGGAGCAAGAAGAGGCACCTAAAATGCAGAAAACCAAAAAAGTTTTTCCTAATGCCTAATGGAAAGCCAAGAACCCTTCTCGCCCACCCTGATGCACCTCCAGCATATACTTTTTGCCAGTGGAACTTCTCAACCTTATCCACCCCTTTCCCTCTCGCCATGAAAAATGCCTCCTGGATAGCAATTTAGGATGGCCCGTTAATGATAGCCCTAACGACGATGTCAACAGCTGAGTTAAATTATAACCTACCAACCTAGCTAATGCCTACGGAACGGTGTTTATGTTTACACTCTGAGAATCTCCAAAACGAAGAAGAACAAAGTGACACACATACAGAAACCCTGTTTGGTGTTCCTCTGGGAACAAGCAAACTGATTGAAAACATAACTAAGGGCAAAGCAAACGCAATTCCATGGCTCTAATTGAGCGCATCTGACAGGCAAACAATGCTGATAGACTCATGTGGGCCAGAAATTGCAGTAGGAATGTTCAATTTTAATTAACGGATGAAAGGTTTGTGTTGCAGCAATGGACGTCATTATATAGGGTCAGTTTTTGCTCCTCAAGAGCAACAAACGTTATCTCCATTCCCTCAGTCACAACTACATGAAGCTAAAACTCATATTCATTAAGTTAAGTTGTCCATATACGATCAATTCTGAATTAATGCCCCTGGTGAAAAATCTTATTGTATGATATATGTTCTGCTGCTTATGAAATTATGGAACATCCCAATATCATCCCAGCTAAAAATTATAAATCCTGTTGAGCATGTTCTCATTAAAGGATCACATAATAGGCATCACATTATTAAGCACTATAAGAGTAAAAACATGCTCAAGCATGGATAAGAGGATGGTTGGCATTGGCCCTGAAATGCAGCAGTCAGATTGGGCAATCGGAAATTCCCGCCATCGGGAAACCAATCGAAACGCTGCATTTCAATGTCATGCCATGCCATCCTCTTATCCATGCTTCAGGATGTTTTTACTCTAATAAAATGTTTTCGACACCTAATAAAAGTGTCATAAACTGTCACAAATATAACACCTATTTTAAATCATGAAACACCTTTTTATGTACTAAAGAGCACCTCTAATTTCGCACAAAAATTGAGAATTTTCACTTGGACTAAGAGCGATAAAGTAAAGAATTGAATTTTTTGGAGTGGCCTAAATTGACCGTGTGTACAGACTTGATTTTATTATCATGCACGAGCTATCAATGGTGGAATACTGATGATTTCGACCTTACTATAATGCTGATTCGACATTGCTAATCAATCAAATCAATTCGACATTGCTAATCAATTTCTGGCAATCTTGGAATGATTAAAGCCAGTCGAGTAGCCGGGAAACAATCGACATTTTTTAGCTTAAAAGTTCAGTTTACTTAAATTGCACCGCTGTTTTTCGTCTAATGAATGAAAGTGTTGGTGCAGAAAGTTCAGTCCTTTTTATCCCAATTATCGCCTAACGATAGGTAATTAGTCATAACGCCATCGACGCCATTTTGGCGGCCAAAAGTTTACAAATGGCTGAAATTAGAAATCGTTCATTTTCAAGACTACAAGATGACAAAACCATTTTGTGGTTGCAAGGTTCATCGAACATTACATTTTAGCTAAACATCCATCCGTGATAAATAATTGTAAGCGGTTTAGTGACTCCCTAAAGCGCGCCTTAAAAAAAAGAGATGTTCTACACAGTTCAACATGCAGTAATCATTTCAAATCAAACTATCAACTTCCTATGGGACATTTGCGATGGAATTTATGGGAGGTTAATGGATGATATTTTAAACCAAACACAAACAATAAAACCAGCAGTAGAAACCTTCCCATCAGGCTCGGTCTTGGGAACCACATTTTTTGGTGAAGCATTATTCAGTTATTTTTCCCCATCAACTATATACAGAATTTCAAGGTACAAAACGTGTTTCACCTTGGTTCTTCAACACGCTATATTACTATAGAATATGCTAGACCCACATGTATTACTCATTAACTGGATGCATCATTAATAGCTAAGCTTGGTTGAATGCTGGCAACGTGATAGCCTAACAATGCGGAATCTATCCATTAGATTTGAAAATAATGCAGGCGTAATTAAGTTTAATTGAACCAGGAAATGCAATCTTACCTTGACGTTTTATTACTCGACGATCGAATTGCACTACTCACGATATAATAAGGAATGGTGACATAGAAGGAAAAGTTCTTACCTGTAAATAGAAACCAAATAAAATTAGCAACAAAAAATTGCAGGTAACATTAATTTTCAATGATGCAAAAATGGGTTAACAATATAGGGAAAATGCGTTTTGGTTAACTCTTTCTATAATAAACATATTCTTAAAGTGCTAGTGTTCTGAAATATTTCTTCCTAAATAGTTACAGCTAAGTAAGCCCAGTTCTTGATGTCTGCATAAATCACGTGAGAAAAAAGCATGCTTAAATTTATGCAGCAAAATCAATTGATAAAGTGTGTCATTATAAAAGGGAGACATTCATCCTTGCGAAAAATGGCCAGGCGTCCATCCACTTAGATGTCATTTTAGTCATTAACTTTTTTTTGGTTGGTAATGGCTTCTGCATGCCATCAGTAAGGTAAGTTCAAAAGTCATGGAAGAAAAGAGCAACGTAATCAACATTGGGGAATAGGTTGGTGTGCAACAATTTCGTTCAGCTTGGCTAAATTCAAGTAGTATTGCATCGAAATTAAATGGCAGTTTCCTCTGGCCTTTCAAAATGTTTCACAAAATCGTCTTGACAAAATACACCTTCAGTTTAAACAATGTGTACAAAATGTATCATTTCAGTAAAACCGTATCCAAATATTTTATGCTGAATTGAGCATTAAATAAATTGGTATAGTACTGGTTTACTGGAGTAATATAATTTCCAATAATAAATTCATAACATTCAGAAAAAAATATACTGATATCAGTAAATTCTATAGTGATATTAGGATCCACAAGCTGATAACAGTTTGCGCTATATCGGTACCAGTAGATCATAGTGACATCAGTAGGCAATGTTTGACTGATGCCAATATAACCCATATACCAATATCAGTATGAGCTAGACTTACATCAGTATAGTCATACTGATATTGGTTAGTTATACTAGTATCAGTACACCATAGTGACATCAGTATCGGCAATGTTTAACTGATGCCAGTATACCCCATACCAATATCAGTGTATAAATTATAGTATCATCATTATACTACTCTGATAAATCTGAACTGTTCGACTGACACCAGTATAATATCATACCGACATCATTGTCCCAATTATCAGTATAAAACTGATTACTGATATCAGTATATTTATTTCGCCCAGGATATAGAATAAAGCCACATGTACAAGAGTTGCCAGGCACGTGAAATATTTAACTCCATAAGGGTTAACTATTACATGTCCTAGCCATTTCAGTTAATGTATATTTCATTTACATTGGATCAGCATTTTTTTTCACCAAGGGGTGCCATGGCCCAGCTCACCAGAGTTCTAATTGAAACGGTTGTTTGAAATTGCTATGTTTATTGACAGATTGTGCATCGCCACGATGAGCTGTTGTCAGAATAATCCAACAAGAGGGACTTAATTAAGCTGTCAGTTAACTAACTAGCCATTCCTTTTGATATTGGAGAGCGAAGACCCAACATGAAAGAAAAAAAAAATTAATCTAGGCCGGACAACAACAAAAAGGAAAGCCAAACAGCATGTGTAAGTTTATAAGGCTAAACACAATTGGTATCAGACATGTATGTAACAAGGCCATTTGCCCAACAGCCAACTTAGCAAATGGAAAACTAAAGGAGTGATAATAACGAGACAGAAAAAAAAAAGGTATATGGATAAGAAAAGAAAAACGAATCTATACCAGCTGTTGAAGAGGAAAGTGAGGAAAAATGGGCATGCTCCTGGTCGTAATTAGATTTTCTTAATCACTATAAGCCAAAGGAAATCCCCAGAGTACTCTACGAGCAAATGTGGTGCTGGGAGCATATGGGCCATAATAAATTAATTCACTAGACGCAGAAATCTGCCTTATACAATCCTACTTCCACTACCTATAAATACAAATTGTACTTGAGATTAAAAATGCCTGACAACAAACACGGACGAAAAATCACAAAGTAAAGAATGTATGGACATTTAAGTTCTACAATTCCTTGTTTAAAACTGCTTGACCTATTGGAGTCTATAGACACAATAGCTAAAAAATTGGGCCTTTTAGGGTTCAAGAATTAAGCAAGTTGACTCAAAAATGTTTTACACATCCAATTTCATTAGAATTCTTGCTAAATGCTCATTGAACTAATTGCAGACTGAATTTGGTCACTACACAATAGACAGATGGTCACTATACATAAAATTGTCATGAATCGTCTTGTGAAAAGCGGTCACCATAAGGAGGTGGTCACTATACAGAAATTTTCATAAACCATCTTGAGAAAAGTGGCCACCATAAGGAGGTGGTCACAATACAGAAAATTTGTATGAACCAACTTGTGAAAAGTGGTCACCATAAGCTGGTGGTCACTATCTCATGCATTACTGTATATCAGGCGACTTGAGTTTTCACATGGCTTAATTCTAGAGGTAATTTGCAAAATACATACATGTACACTGTAGGAGAACTCAAAACTATACATTATGGCAATACAACTATTGCTCACAGTAAGTAATATTATTAAAATTGAACATAACTTTAGAATCTGATTATCTAGTTGGTACCTGTGAAGTTATTCTACGTTAAACATGAGAAATCATACTGTATAAGCCTTACATATGTCAAATTTGGCTGTTTTAAAGCTGCATTATATATCTGGAGCAATCCCACAAACGAGTGTCATCACATCGTAAACGTTTTCGTGCTCATATTACAAATGCTTTCCCGTTATGTTGTCTAAACCATATGGTTCATGAAATGTTTTCTGCAATACGATATAATGTTTATTTAATTTCAACTTCAGTAGTTGGAAGTTCAAGACGTGATCTAACATCGCTATTACAAGTGGACGTTTTTAAAACCCAACTTTCCAGCTATCGAAAACATGGAAATGATTATCGATTTTTCCAGGACTTCCACTGTGTACTTACAAGTAAAACACAACCAAATCTACGTAACAACATTGAGTTGCATGGTGCAATATAGTCCATGTATAACAATGGGCTAGCAAACGGCAAAGCTGGTATTCATCCAAACATCGTTTTTCCAGTCGATTTAATCTCATTTTGTAGACGTGAAAATTCCTATCGCTGTAGTGCGCAGAGATGACAAGCATGCTGGAGATTTCAATTAAGCCATCATCAGGAAGAAAGAAGTAATTCGGTCGTGTTCATCACGATCAGAATAAACGACAGTCACCATGATTCGACCAAGACTTGGAACAAATAAAATATGGACAGTCGGTGCCAAATTTATACGACTATCGGATGTGCACAGGGGTCAAGGTTTAATGGTATATGCAGCATTCAGGCGTAATTTGAAGATTAAACCCATTGGGTCACTGCAAAGCAGAGGTCACAGAAAATTCATGAAATGCTAATTAGCATAACAAAAGCAACGAGTCTATCTGTGGACCAATTTAAATATCTAACTCGTGTGCATATGGATGTGCCATGGTCATCAAAGACTGTATGGAAGTCATGTGCAGTAAGCAACTTCTAACTGGCCAATAAACAAGGAAATCCTAGTTTAAAACGAATTTGATTTTCACCATATTTAATAACATGATGGTAAGACCATAACAGCCACTTGTGGCCACCCAGTTTCTGTTTTAAGCACAATTCTCAGACAATTTGATATTAATTCACAACTAGGCCAATATTCACTTATGTAATTGCAAATCTTGTTGCAAACCTACATAGGGATAAAATGCATTGTATAATTTAACGGCAACGATGTCAAGAGTACATGGTTGTTTACTGCAATTATGATTGCCACCACATCTTAACATCGTTAGCGTCAAAGGCACTCCACAGAAATTAAATCCTCGAAAACTGAAAGTTTGTTTATCACAAATACGAGAATAGGTGTTCAAAAAAAAAATAAGAAGTGTACAGATGAGTACTCTAGACGCGGTCTATAAGGGATTCAATGTAAGAGAATTTAAAAGAGGTTGCAATTATCGTTGTTTAGATTGCATTTAAGGTAGCAGGTCGAGTGTGTAAGTGTGCCACAGAAAATTTCAAAACAAACGAATGTGAAGTTTGCAGAATAGAAAGAAGAAGAATGAGCCTTAAGAGGAAACTTCAAAAGGGACAAACAAAAAAAAAGAACATGAAAGGCTCATTTAGAGGATAGATACAAGGTTCACCTCCAATTGATATTATTATTACATCAGTGCAGCAGAACTGCAGAAGAAGTAACTTAACTCACCTGCAGCACTCCCAAAGCGAGGAAGATAGAAAATTAATTAGAAATCTAAAAGAAAGACCCAGGAGAATTAACTTCAATCAAGTTAAATGAACACTCAATTACATCCATGGAAACAGAGAAATAGTAGGGCAAGAAACATAACACGAGTGCATGCCATGACTTACATAGTCGAACAAATCAAGAAATCAAACTAGATTCCAGAAATTAAACCTATGTCATCATGTCATTTGGGTCACATCATTCATTTCAAATGAATTAAAAGGTTTAATGAAGCGAACGTTTCATATAACTTTTCAACGAAAAGTACAGTACTCGAACATAGATGAACCATATATTGTACATAGAATATATGTGGTCAAAATGAATATGGAATGCAAAATGGATTTAAATATCATGAGTTTATTGCTGATAAACAGTAAAACCTGAAATAGTGACCACTTTGTCTATTGTGTATAGTGATCAGGGTGTGCCATCATTTTTGTAAATTTTCAATGTGCTATTTGGAAGGGGAAATCCCTTTTAAGGGAAATTTAAGGGGAGAAGGGAAAATTCCTTTTAAGGTAAATTTAAGGGGAAATCCCTTTAAAGGAAAATTGAAGGAAAAAAGGGTAAATCCCCTAAAGGAGAGTGACACATGAGTTATCTTGGGTGGTACTTCTCATACCACCCAACCAAACGCATTTAAGCTAATAGCCTACGTGAATCTTATACATTGTAGACTTACACAAATGATTACCCTTCTCTCAGACCTTCATTTCATTCTTTAAATTACAGCGAGTTTTTGGAAAAAATATTTCTAAAAATGGCACCAGTTTCATCAAAAATGTAAAAATAACTTCGCTTAAAGAATAAAATTAAGCTTTTGAAGTATATGGAAAGAAAAATGGAAATAAAAACAGCTGAAGAATTTCAAGTTAGCAAAAGCTGTGTGAACAATTAACATTAAAAACAGAAAATTGGTGTAACTGAAACGTTATAAAGGACATTGAAAATGGCTCCATGAGGAGAAAACAGTATAAAATAGATATTTTTTTCAATGTCATTCTCTGTATAGTTATCTGCACCTGTATACAGTGACCACCCTTTTGCCATTTTTTGGGTGATCGTCTTTAGCATGTTTTACTGTTTATTCACAAACAAGGGTGTTAAGGGGTACTCAGCCCATAAAGGATTTGAGAACCACTGAGCTATATACATGTATAGTCCCGTGGTTCTCTAACTTTATCATATTTATATATGGTAAAGTTACATACCTTGTATGCTTTACCGATGGTTTCTTCTCTATTTTTAAACATTAGAATCGAAGAATCGTATACGTGCCTAGATTTCTGTACATTTTTCATGCACTGCAGACGCTTGATGCCACAAAAATAATGTTTGTGGTACGGACAGGCTTTTTATTTTATGTTTTTTTTTTAAGTATAAAACTAGGTAGTAAATGTTTATATCGTGCCTATTTTGCACCAATTCATCCATTGTCTTATGACGGCTTAACTTGGTACCGACAAAAGTGTACACCGAAGGCCAACATTAGACATAAGGAATCAAACTCAAGGAGTGCCATAAGGTTTCAAATGCAAAAACTTCCGGGAAGTTTCATGTTATAAATTTTCTGCAATTCCATCTATTCAATGCATACACGAGACATAAATGTCACTTATGTTCGTGTTTTGCAAAATTTCTGAACCAGAATTTATGTTCCAGTTTATTTGTACTCTTACGTGCCTATGTTTCCAGGTAAAAGTGGGAAATTTTATGTTTCTTTTTACTTTTTTTGTCCATGTATTCAGAACCTTGCAAGATCTTATGACAAGATGTATCGAATGATAAACATTCAATGATGAGCAATAAACATACGATCGTTGCGCACAAAAAAAATTCTAAAATAAAACTAGAAAAAAACAACTTCAAATAAATTATTACGAAAACAACAGAAGATCAGCAATGAAGATAGTCACGTAAATATATTGCACTAGTCAGGGAAAAAAATATAACTTGTCATTTTGTCAAAAAATCAACTAAACCTTTTATTTGTGTCTACATTCTAGGGTGCAGGGTAATCATTTGTCCACTTCAGGAAATTTTAAATCAAAATTATAAAAGTAATTTTCATCAACAGTGACACTCATGCGTCTCAATAATAAAATATGAAAACCTGAACTTTGATTTACTTTTTTTTCTGAAAATTGAAGAGTTATTTTATCCCAATTAAGTCACTAAAGTTGACCAAAAGGTTATACATACTTATAAAAAAAAACTTTTTGCAGATAACTTGTGTTTTTTACAAAGGTATAGACCACTCACAAGATCTTGATATAATCACACTACATGTACTATCAAAGAAACCCTGCTTTCAAATAATTTAACACGAGCATTGTCACCGAGGAATTCATCGATGCAAAGCAAATAGCCTTAAGTACGAGTTTGTATAAGCCTACAAGTGTACATAAAGGGATAAAAATCCAATAGTGTACAAGAAAAAGAAGTAAACCACAAGGAAAGTAACCGATGTCCAATTTCACGCATAAAAGGACAATGGTCATTTTAACAATGCGGGTTTAATGGAAAACATGCGATGCTCGACCTAATCAGGCATGCAGCAAAAAGTAGACATTAAAGAAAAGCGAGCAATTCTGAAAAACGTGGAGACTCAGATTTTTTATTCAATATACATTTAACATTAATGAACTTCCAGTGCACTAAAAGTGGTACCACTAAAAGTAAAACTCCCAAACAGCTTTCCACAAATGCAACGACATTTTTTATATACAAAAATTCCCTAAAAAGTATTGATTGGGTTCAAAAAGTTTTACCAAATATAATTTCACAAGTTTCATTATAAGTTTCACAATGTAAACTAATGTCAGTTTGGACGCCTTTAATTATACATACAACCATATACATGTATAATATTCTTATAGCTATATGAACAGTAAAACCTGGGAAAATGAACACCTCTGCATAGTGACCAGGGTATGAAATCTCTCTTGAAATTTTTCCAATGACAATGCATCTACTACTAAAGTGACCATGTTATAAAACTGCATTAACAAGAATTTCGAGAAAATTTGAAGGGGAAAGCCCTTAAAAGAGGAGTGGCATACGAGTAATCTAGCTTCTTGTTCTAACTAACACTTCTCATACCACCCAACCAATCAGTTTAAAACAAGTGTAACATGTAGTCTATGCGAATTTTATACATTGTAGTTACATGAACAAGGGAATATAAAATAAAAACTTATTGACATAAGATATATACACTGTACATATAAGATATAGACATATGGACAGACGCATAAGCCATGGAAAAGTTCATAAAAAGCTTGATAAGAAATTAACTAGAATTTTGTTCTCTAATTTGCGCCAATTTACTCGAAATTACCATTAAATTCCATAACTCCAATAAATTTCAATTCAAGTTCGAAAGTGGTGGCCCTGGACAATATTTTAACAATTTTTATTAATGGATCAAATATAACGAGTCAAATGCCGATTAACTTCCCTCCATTAAGAAATTGGTTAATATTGGGAACAAGCAATTAATGTATGGTCGCCTGGGCCATCTGGCGTAGCTCAAAACATGTCCTTCCAATAAGGATACCATCCATCTTTTGACAAAATGCCAAATGGAGTTTAAGGACCCTATGCAACAATTAATCCTAATATATCACAGCATGGACAGATAACCCTCACCTATAAAGTTCATATGGGAGACCAATACACCAATGGCCCAACAGACCATCGGATATTGGGAATGAATAGGGCCAGGAGGAAGCCATAGATCTGGTCCTGTCCAAAAATCTATTATTCAAAACTCCTACAAACAAAGAATGATTAAAAGCTACACAGGCCATTGTTTTGTTTTTTTGGTTCGAATATTGTGAGCTACATATCAAAACATCATCACGTCACATTGAGGTTTACAGTCTACAATAATGCAGCGATTAATATATGAACGTCAATGAGGAGGGAATTCAAGCTGTGTACAAAAAGAGGACAAAAGTACAGAAAATGTAGGACGATAAAATAGTGGTGAATATTATTGTGAAACAAGAAAATGCAGAATTATACCGAGCGCCCAGGGAGGCCAAGCTGCTACAGAGATATCCCAACCATGGTAGGCTCGAGGAAAATTAATTGCATTTTGGGGAACAATTGCTATGCAAGAACATGCAATGTAACTCTTGACAAATGGACACTGTTGGGCGACACAATTTTGTCAACCTCGCCCTGCAAAACAACACTTGGCTCAGCATGAGTGCGCCACTGAAGACCACACTGGAAAGTTTTTGGCTGAGGATGACAATTATAAATCACAAAAAACAGGAAACATCAGAATGTGAATATTCGAAGCAAATTCTACATTATAATAAATCAGAACATGGAGATAAGAGGCTGCCCATAAATGACGTCACGCGATTTTGGCAGATTTTTAAACTCCCTTTACCCTATGTCACATTTAGTCACAAAAAGTCAGACCCCCCCTCAAATATAAGACGTCACATAGCTCTGACCCCCCCCCTTGAAAAATGGTTATTGTCATTGTAATCTGTATGTATAATGTGGCACTGCACTCTGATATTGCAGGAGAAAACATGCATTAAAAAGCAGGCAATGGAAAACGAGCTACATGTACTTCCAAAATTGTTTAATCCGGGTCCTCCCGTATACTTAATGTAACTTTAGCAATCCGTTAATCCAAGTGCAATTTATAAGTATTAATAAAATCAGCAAAAAATAAATTCAAAAGGCAGAGAATGCAATGCCAGACATTTTGTAGCAAACACTACAAGTGGTTGGCAATAAAAATGTCATATGCAAACTTCAGAATTTATAGCAACCATAACTCGCATTTTTCGAAAGTAAATACATGTACTGAGAAAATCAACCTTGACTTTAAACGAGCGGGCTTACTTTATCATTATGCTCAACATTTTTTTGAAATGAACCTTGACCTAGCAGGGTAAAAATGATGGCAGAGCACCAGAAGGAAGAGAAGGGATATAGCATGGCCCAACCCATCCAAAAATCCGACGTCCAACCCAATCCAAGGTGTCCAAGAACGGTTTCTTTAAGGCAAATCTAAAACACCCATCATGTATAACAAACATTGCATCAGTGGCGTCAAATCCCATCTTTAAATCTGAGTGCTGGTGTTTCACAAGCCATGTGTGACCAATAGGAAGAGCAGTAAATCCAGATAGAATGATGTTGGAGGACGTTGAGAATTTCATGGAAAGAAGATAAAAAAAGTTATACAGAGGGAAGACTCCCGTAATTGACAATGTAATTAACTCAGAAGAAACTAATTTATTTCCAATATAAACGAAGGCTGGGACGTCAACTAAAATGAATCGAGATTCAAGAAGCAAAGTTCTAAAGCCACTGCATACGAGGCTCACTAATTACAATTGTTGCTGCCATACTCAGGGTTATCCATTCATTTATTGAATGTCTACATTAAATAATGATGTCAAAAGGATAATGAAAACGGCTCGTACATATCCGTGGATGGCCATCTCCGGAGATGGAGATCAGCCTTGACGAAGATATAATGGATTTTCACAAAATTAAGCAGCAACAAAAGCTGCACGAATTAGGAAATTACGACAACAATGCTAAATTTTCTGACACTTGGCAGTGATGTTTTAGCTAGAAAACGTTTTATAAACGAGAATAGTCTTGGTCAGAAATATTCCATAAAAAATTTGAAAATCTATCTGACTTTCTCAAATTCACTGACATTCCAGGTTGTGGGAGCCCTGATATAATAATCTCTTATGGTCATCTAATGGCTTCACACTCTTCTTGGCCATGGAATTCTTCATTTTTTCATATTTTTATGCAGTGGTCATCATTTGGAATTCATCGCTATGGAATTTGCTGACAACCTCATATTTTTATGCTTGCACCTATCATGCATTAAGCCCACCAGCTAGGCAAAACTTCAAAGATATGTCCTTCATCTTCATCAAGGCATAATTTCAAAGAATTTGTTTTTCATATGACAAATGCGGCGTGTACTGGCGCCATTGTGCCATCAGCTCATGTTGAAAGATTTCGCACGGTTGACTCGTGACACTTTGGTGGGTCTTCCAGACGTAGACTTGATAGATCCACCGTCAAGCCAAATGATATCACCATACGTATATAGTGATTGGGATATGTGTATACGTGTACCATTTGGCATTGGCCCACACGTACTGCAAGCTGCTATATGGAGATCGCCTTGACATTTGGTCATTGCCGGTAATGCCTGGCCATTTTTCACTTTCATGACTAACCCATTGGACGTACAAAAGAGAAAATAAGGAAAGGCTGCTGCTGTGAAGGACACGGATTTCACCTTGATTTCTGTCCAGATACATAAGCCGCATATATCAACCATGAAGACAAACAGCGACGGCAAATTGCTGGAGGATTAATTAGAAAAGGAGAAAAAATAATAATGATCCTCGTATTGAGTGTATGGTTGCGTGGGGTGAAATGCCACCGTGACAGACAAAAAAATGGCAAAAACGGGTTCAGAAGATAGATAAAAAAAGCTATAGGAGAAGGAGAAGACAAAGAGTGACAGCCGTGAAAGATGATGCCAAAGCCAGAATTTGGTGTCCTCGGCACTCGATAACTGTCGGCAGATTTGCACAACAAACAAACGACCAGAGGTAATTCAGTTGTCTGTAACTGCTGCTGCATTCCTGAGTTTCATGTGGAGATTTGATTGAAAGTCCGCTCTGCTCATACAAGCAGAAAAAAAGAAAAAAAAAGTGCAGGTTGCCTCAGATTAGCAAAATGCGAAACTTGAGTGTCAAAAAAAATGGACACCTTGAGCCGAGATCTTAAGATTTATGCATCTGCTACCTCATAGGGTGCATCAAGCATGTGAGAAACTGCAAAAATTCATGGAATCCTATAACGATGATGTCTTGTGCTTGGTCATGGTTCATATTAAACGTAGAAAGCACAGTGCAGGTTTGATTTCTATCAAACATTGCCAAATCTGCTACTGATATGAATGAAATTTCGGTAAAGTTTTGAAAATGTACACGCATACATTGCTATTGATAAGTTCTTATAGGTCTTCAATTCCAAAAAATAAGGACATCATTTTAAAATTTAAAAGTTGATGGTGGAGGATATAGGAGAGATATGTCATATATGTTGGAATCCGTGACATCACATAACCAACACATCCACACCTCCCAAATAAATTACACAATTTTAAAAATAAAGTCGAAAAGTGAAATCTATCAAAAGCAAGAACTTTTTAAGCACTTTGAATGATATTTGAGTAAATACATTTTAAGACCTTAGAGTTCAACCAAGCCAAAGTAAGCACTTTAGGAACATTAAAGGATACTTACGAATCTAAAACAGCACCGAATAAAAATATGGGAATATTATGGTTATGAAACATGCTAATGAGGCAAGTGAAACAAGCATAGTGACCAAATGAGTATTAAGATATCAAAGGGATTTTATTCTATGAGACACGAGAATTTAATATTATTTTATGACTTCATTATGAGAGACATAAGAACATACTCGACAAGGCTTGCAATTTTAAATTGAGTCTCACAATGATATGTTTCAATTGGGAAGTGCTCTATACTTCATGGTTTGAACATTATTGCTATAAAGACGAGTCAATGTTATATATTAATGTATAATATACATGTAAATAGTCATGGATTACTTATATCTAAAGTAGAATTCAGTGTTTCCAGACCATATGAACATGTCACTCCGAATCGTTTAAGTGCAAGACTGCAGGAAGGTGCAATTAAAACAGATAAAGCTGGAAGAATAAAGACAAAGTAATAATCGAGGCAATAAAAAAAAATGACAAGGATTCTGTCAAGACCCTACTACTGTAAGATTTGATATAATATCCAAACAAATGCATGGGGAGACGACAAATTTTCCAGCCTATAAATTAAGCGCCGTTAGGAGCAGAACCTATTAAGCAATTTTCTTCATCGTTCCAAGCATTACACTTTGACTAGGATTAAGAACTTAATGGCATAATGACGAAGGGGGAAAATGAAGATTAAGTACTAAGAAATCGTATTATAATTGGAAGATGGAACGAATGTCGTAATATAAGATATAAAAAGTTGCTCCAAAAACCATACACGTACATTAGTTAAAAGTACAGCTAGAAAAATATGCCATAAATTGAAATTAATCATGTATCATTGCAAATCACGAATACAGAGCTAAGGAAGGCTCGACACGTCTTGTGAATGAGATAATGATGACATACTGGAGATAGATCAATGAATGCGCAATTAATAAACAAACGGTTAAACAGAACTATTAGAACCACTGGGCGATTAAGACGACTTCCAAGTTTTTAAATCGACATTAAGATTGAAGTTATTTATAGAATCGTCCCCAATGACACCAAGCTTATCCAAACCTTGCAAAATACAGTGAAACTTGGGAAAGTGACCAGTACCTCTGCATAGTGATCACTTTTCATAAATTGGTTTTAGAGAA
>JAQGCC010002153.1:0-19644 GCA_034698905.1 Xestoiulus laeticollis | reverse complement strand
CATTTCAAACAATATACTGAGGTTTTGTAATGCATTTCATGTTTGTAATAAATTTATTTCTGGAGATATAAGGAAAACTATGGGTGTTCAAAGACTTTTTTTTATCACTTTATAGTGCTTGCAGAGCACCGGTGATGGGACACTAGGGAAATTGTGCAAATCGATTACATGTAACTAAAAATATTTTTAAAAAAATATATTTGACTATAATTACATTTTATATGAACAAAAAATGATAATTTACCAATAAACTGTTGAAATTTGGTATTTGTTTTAAAAAATGAGGAAAATATGAAAAAAACAGCTTTATATGCAACATACATGTACATTAAGTGACAAATAAAATAAAATTAGGGAGATTAAGCTGTCTTATGTTCAACCCAAACGTAATCTACAGTTTCATACAGTGTGTACATGCATAAAATTTCATAATTCAACCACTGCAAAATTGATAGGCCTAGCTACCTTGAATTTTCATAGTTTGGAGACTCAGATGTGAGAAAAATTAAGTAAAAATCTTCACAGAATTACACACATCAAAGTATGTTATGTATGTAACACCTGATTCACACTAACGTTCATGTAGAACTGATGTGGATCAAGAAAACTTTTGCGTGTTAATTCACACCGCAGATCTCAGTTAAACTGGTCACATGACCTAGTATACTGTGCCCTGTATACTATAGGTCATGTGACCAGTTTAACTTAGTTCTGCGGTGTGAATTAACACGCAAAAGTTTTCTTGATCCACATCAGATGATCTACATCAACGTTGGTGTGAAGAAGGTCTAACTATCAAACATTTGTATAAGCATATGTGTACATGTACTAATACATGTACATTATGATTAAGTTGCAGCAAATTTTAATGCTATTCGATTGCGTAATACCAAAAATCCTAACCATTTTTTAAATATTTCAAATATTAATTTTGAAATGTTTGAAATTGTGCGCCATTTTTCATCTTAAGATTTGTTGTTCTGGTCTACCAACAGATGGCTGCACGCATTGTAGCATTTCTGTTGAATGTTTGGGCAAATTTTAAATGTAAGATTTTTCAGGATTTAAGGATGCCGTACTACGAACTTGCCACTACACAGTACATGTAAATATTACCCTTATTTATTGAACTCCTGGTTGGTGCTTAATCTTGACAGTTATATCTATAGTAAAAATCCTCTAAATTGATGCACTACATAGAATAAACAATACAAGCATGGTGCTGCATTTCTAATTTAAAATTGCAATGAAATGAAAGCTAAAAACAATATAATATATGTTAATTTGTAGATTACAGTTATAAACATTTTGTATATTTATTGACAAGTTTTGATTCAAAGTTTCTAATAGACAAGGAAGCTTTTAAAAAGTTTTAAAAGGTAAACAATATGATTACTTGTTTTGTAATTTATAGTTTTCAAATATTTCAAAGATTTCTGATTATAGGTATATAAACATTTAATTACCACTTGCACTTCTTAGTACATAAATCCAGTGATTTGTTTACCACTAATAATTTCTAGGCTCTAATTACCATTCATGTAATTTGTAACCATGTAATTTTATAATTAAATTTAATATTTAGCTATAGTTTTACTTTCATTTTTTTAAAAAGTTGAAATCATGCACCTCAGCATCGAAATTGGTAGATTACATTCATGTAATTCATTAACGTTTTAACAGATTAAACTTATAACATGTTTTAGACATCCTCAGAAACTACTTTGCTACGATTTATTCGTCTTTTGTTCAGAACACTATAACATGGATCGCGATTTGGCAAAATATCTCACGTGGCGGAAGATAATTAAATTCGATGATAAATATAGGATCTGTTTGTTAAAATCATTCACATTTTAATGATTTGTAGAAGAAGCCACTATGGCAACCAAATGAACCTACGTCACCAAATTTAGACTATTATGCAGCAAACCGAGAGCCGGATAGGATGGTTAATTAGTGAATGTTTGTTGATCGCGTACATATACCAACCTACGTGACTATGTTAAAAATAAGCGTTTGAAAGATCACTTATCTAGGGACTCGTTCGTGCTTATATTTCACGTATATATACACGTGTTTTTGGCCAGCACCTTAACCAGTAAATCTATAACTGACGCGTGGCATTATTGTTAAAACTTCTTAAATACAGCATGTACATTATATGCATATCAACAATTATAGTAATTGTACTGTTTGCTCTTTCTAAATACGATGACAAATGTTGCACTCTTTCCTTATGGAACAATTCAAAATTGTAAATCTTGTTGAATGTTGTATTAGAGTAGGATCTCATAAACTTCTAAAATGTAATTATTAAAGAACTCCGGGACTCGAGCCATATATTCCCATACAATAAACCTCCTTTGATATTAGGGTTTCGCTCAGTCCAATAGCTTGCCCCATAATGAATATACATGTATATATAATGTATATACATACACCCTATAGTGTCTTTACCAGGTCTCAATTACTACACGTAGTTTCACTAGCATGTTCTATGATCTCATTATTCTCATAGTTTCTTTATGAGATCAACTGAATTATCATCAATTAAATACTGCATAAGGGAATGTCAGAGGTCATGAAAACTAGTTCGCTACAGCAATTTACTATTCACAGCTTGTTTTTAGATTCATTATGCCGTACACAGTATCTAAATTCCATCGGATCTCATTATATATGGTCCACACATTTTCAGATGGAATAAGATTATTTTAATGGGAAACGTGTCCGGCGAAATGGTGCAGATTTTGTCCCGCCTATTAAAGACCAATAATGAGGCACAATTATACTATACAAAGCGTTGAAAATGTTTTCTTTTTATTGACTGTTTTTAATATGTTAAAAACAGTCAATAAAAAACAACAACATGCATTTAATTTTGAACATTCCATTATGGAAAAAAGTGATTACCAATTGATTGCAGAACCAAAATTCTGTCATTTTATACACATATTGTACAAACTACTGGTTCCAAATATCACAATTTTGCAAAGAATTTTGTCTGCAATCTATTGGCAATCACTTTTTCTATAAAGATTAATATAGGAAATGTTCTCTTTGATGAGTCTAGTAATTTGTTCTTTAAGTTTTTATCAGAGCAGTGACCGTCTGAACATCACATCGATGCTCATTAGAAATTAACGTCTTAACGTTGGGTTTAGCCGTTGCAATTAGGAATGCGCCATTATTGATGGACTAATATGATTTGTCCGACTACCTAATTTGAGATGCAAGCACTGTTCAGGTCTTCTATCAAAAAGGTATTCTAGGCCTTTTTATGCTTGTTTTCGCGTTTAGTATCGTAACCGTGCAGTGTGTGCATGTTGACAATTTAGGAAAAGCTTACACATAAATTCGTTGTGCTAAATTGGAAGCGCACTAATGAGCATCACTAATGAGTCGGTTTCCGAGGTAGACCCATCATCTCCGTTGTATATTGCATTACCGTATCATCTGCTTGGTTATAATATATGCATGTTTGATATTTGACGTCAAACATCCAACTATGGACTTTAGTCTTTGTTATACCTTATCAATTTAAGTTATGGTTTTCATTGAAGATATGAAACAGTGCTGAATCGACAAGGGATGTAATTCATCAATGCATACATTATATTTTTACTGATATGGCAACAGTATAACATTCCACTCATCTTACTAAGATGAGTGGAACTTGGTTGCATTCCAAAATTACTGTCTTGCCATGTTGAAAATACTTCGAATAGGACGTGCAAGAATGCAAGGGGGAAAAGCAGGAAGGGAAGTGACAAATAACAAAGAATGTGTTTATGGAAAATTAGTATATGGCTTTGTAAATTGTGGTATGTGTTGTATTTTTTTATGAGCAAACAAGTTAATCATGTTGTGTCGCACCATAAATCGTCCATGGTCTTTTTTTTTGAGAAAACATGTCTATATTGACAAGAAAGCTCTTAACGTATAGCGTAAGAAGTGTTCCTTTTGGCGTATTTAAGCAAAAGGTTTCTAGGAATCTTTGAGTAAACCATTGATATCCTTTTCAAGATTTCAGCAATCGCTGTCTCTAGAGATATGCAACTGTTAAAAAAAGGAAAGCTTGCTGTGGAACATCCTTTGAACTGAAGGAATGATATGTTGCGGAAATGACAAAGTTCCCAAGAGCAATTTGCATCCATTCTTGTTGGTGTCAACATTTGGACTCTAAAAGACTCTCCAAAGTTTTTTTTATATTTTTTTTGCCACTTGCGCCATCGTGATTTGTCATTACGAGCCATAGCCATTTCAACTCGACCGTTTATGCTGGATGGCCGCGCAATAGAAATTGGGATTCATGCAATCGCTGCAATTTTTCCTTCTAAATCAATGCGAGGCATCGAAAACACTATAAAGGATTAGAAATAACGGTCATTCTATGGTCTATACGTTTTTGACCGTTTTAAGACATTATGTCCAGAGCAAAACGAATTGCCTGCTATAAATTTGCAGTTTTCTACAAATCATGTAAATATCTGCAAAATACTTTTTCAAATTGCATTTGCTAATGTCTTAAGATTTATGTGATTTATTATATCTAAAAATTTTAATGTTCCCATCTGTGCAGCAATATAAATTAACAAGCTTTTTGATGTTTAACCTAGCTACAATATATCGTCGTATAAATTGTATGGTTTTTGCTTATTCAATGCCAATTTATTAGAAGCTATTAGGATTTTATTGGAACATCTCCTTGTTTGCATTACATGCGTTATAAATAAGGCAGTGCTGCAATCCAAAATGTGCTCATATATACATGACATACATTTATGAAGCATATTGCCATATATGCAATTGTAATTTTCGCAATTGAATTTTATAAGCAAAATGTATATTACAATTAATGGACTCCGCATTATATGATTACTGAATAATGGAATCATTTACTTATTGCAATTAGAATCGCTAAGTTCTGGAAACTTCAATGGAAAAAAATTAACCGCTTATTGGGATCAACGATTTGCTTAATTAAATCATTAATCCCCCTCCCTCTTATGTGTGAAGTGGTCCTACCTTAGTTTTGCAAAGAAAGTGCTGGCAAGGTCAGGTCACATTTCCTCTTAGGTATTTGTGCAAATTGTACACTAAATGCACTTAATGAGGCTCGTATAACATGCATGCAACTGTAAATAAAAAGTAAGGATTTAGGCCTGAAACAGAAGATAGCCATTTTAGAGCAGTCAACGGAATGCGCCTTATATGTATACGTGTTTAAAAGTTCTTTTAATTGTATTTGTAGATGGCCCGTGATTAAGATATTGACGTGAAGTCTTAATTCAACTCTGTACCCTACAATCGGCAAACAAATGTCATGCAATATTGGGTAAGCTTGTCTGAACAAATACAATTGTAAATGTAATGTACATGTACATATTTGAATCAACTGCTGTGCCCTGTGTAGAATTACGTTAGCAAATGTATATCCCATATGCAAAAAAAAATGCATTTAAATTTTAACGTTTCTCTGTTAGAAACGCATTTGAAAATGCAGCATGTTCACTATTAATTACAAAAATTTTTCAAGGAAAATTGAATTGCTTATAACGTTCCTATAGGCCTATTATCACAATTGACGTAGAAGGTATAATCTGTTACCATTTCAAACTGGGTTTGGGGGTTTAAGGACCGCTCTTCTTTAGATTACGAGCAGGGTCCTCCTCCACGTTACCGAGACCACAGAGACGATCCAACGTTGAAGTAAGGTGTCCTGTACTTTTGGGTTGCCCCTTACTGCTGGCTGACCAGGGTCAGTCAGCAGTCCACGGGCCAGGTACCCCCGTCCATCTGGGTTTTTGTCTTGGTCCAGCATCTTGATTTGTCCCATCACAATGCAATGGACCAGGACAGCTAAAACACCATATTAATACCATCACCATGGTTTTGTTTCTTCCGCTTTCAAAATAAAGTACATTTTTCAGTTTAGTTAATGTTCTAGTCCTTGTTAATGCTTTGGTCTGGGGCCCCACCATCACCCCTTATACAAGATAGTCGAAAACACCTTGGCAAATCATTTTAATAAAAAAAATATGAAACTATATAATGCAAATGTGTAGTTGTAAGCCAATGAATTAAGATTTCAATAAACCAAAAGTTGAAACAATAGATTTGAAATGCATATGTATATTAATTGGAGATTTTAAAAGATCTAATAAAAAGGGATAAATCTGCAGTCTTAACCTATACCTTTTCCATATTTATAGTGTATAATTGTAGCTTCTTTCCTCCACCCCTCACTACCAATCAATTCCAAGCCGCTTCAAATTACTTATAAACTTGCTTTTTGGGCAAATGAAGTCCAATCTTGACCAAGCTATACATTGTATATGCTACATGTATGCTCCTTCATTGATCTGTAGACCTATAGTTATCAGTCCTCTAACATTGAAAAATACCTAAAGGTCGCGAGGTCGATAACAAGTAATGACCATAGTTTTTTTTTTTTTTTTTTTTCAAAAGGTTGTATATAGGTTTATAGACAGGCCTACATACAAATAGCTTAACTTTTCAATCTTCCTAAAACCCTCTCAGCCTTTTTACCCCTATAAGGATATTGAGCGTCAGACGCAGTATTCTTGACCAGGCTTTTTCCCCTTCCGATCTACTTAGTAAATGCACAAAAACCTAAACACCCAATTTATACTAAAACTAGGTAAAAGCAAACAAAGTTGGGTTAGAAAAGGATCCTGTATGGAGCAAATTCATTTCAGTCTCTATACGAAATCACTTAATATAGAGAATGGGATAGAGGCTGTGAGAAATGCGAGGGGCTAAGAAATAGAGTGGATGAAACGAAATGGAAATATACTAAGAGGAATCGCTTTAGTCTGCTGCAGAAATAAAGTGGATGAACTATGGAGGTAGCTCGCTCAAAAACCGCACTGGACAATTTAGATAAATGATTTGTGCCTCGGACTAGAGGTCTTGATAATGCTAGCCAGCCTATAGGTCTCCTCTGATCCAATGTATCAACTGTCACTGCCGATCCAATCTCTCTTAACTCTGCATAGGACGCTGCATCACAAGGGCTTTATGTACCGAAATTCAATTTAGTTAATGTTCAGTGCAGGCTATTCAAGACCAAGTCTTTAACGAAGGCGCATTTTTTTCACCTTCTAACGTCTTCACTGGATATCTTGGCTAGATCTTCTAAAACTGTTATCCTTTACTTGATTTTTACTGCAAGGTAACGCCTCTGCATCTTTTTGACAGAAATGTGATAATAATTCATATACAAATGCAGTCGAAGATTACAAAATAAACAAATTCTGCTTCTAGGAAATATTAAGGAAGTTACTTATCTAATCTCTAAAAATCGGCCATCATGGTATTTTCCATCGCTTTTCTGTCCGTTCTTACGATTTCATCTTATTGTGAAGATGACTAGCTTTAGATTTCACTGAATACAAGCAATACAGTTGAACCTGTCTAAAAGCACAATCTTGGGCCCAGTGCAAAAAGATGCTTTTTGTCAGAATATGCTTTTAGATGGGTCCCAATGAAGGCGGGACCGGCACATTGTATACTTTTAGAGAGGATATTCCTTTACACAGGATGCTTTTAAACAGGTTCAATTGTACATGATTCAGGCACAGCCTTCTCAACTCTACTTCCTTTTCAGTTGTGCTTTTTCAGACAGTCTTACGAGTTCATGAACGGGAGTACATGCTACATGTATGAACTGCTACAGTACTGAACTTGTCTAAAAGCATCCTGTGTAAACGAATATTTTCTCTAAAAGAATAAAATGTGCTGGCCTCCAATGAAGTCTGGGCCGGTACATTTTATGCTTTTAGAGAGGATATTCTTTTATACAGGATGCTTTTAGACAGGTTCACTTGTACTGCTTCAGGCACTACCACTACCACTACCTTTTCAGTTGTGCTTTTTCACACGTGACAGTCTTACGAGTTCATGAATGGGAGTACATGCTACATGTATATGTTCCCATGCATGAATTGATACACTATAGAACTTGTCTAATTAAGGCATCCTTTGCAAAAAAAAAAAAATATTCCCCTCTAAAAGAATAAAATGTGCTGGTCCCGACTTGGAACCTCTGTATAAAAGAACCTGTTTGAAAGCATAAATTTCACAGGTCCCAAGAATATGCTTTTAAACAAGTTCTATACTCTACGGGTTTCCATTTCGGACACGGCATTGTTGCTATTCTACTATTAAAAAACATCGTTTTAATTTACGAAGTTTGTACACCTAGATGTTAAAATTGTGTTGTTCCACACGTACTTCCACCTGCTTTTATAGTGCACATGCAATAGTGTAGAAACGGTTGACATCCAAACGCGTTCATGGCATTTCGACTTTCTGAAAAATACTGCCAAATATCATTGCTACATGTCGTTCGTAAGCTGTCGCTTTCAATATTTAAATCATATTCAATCCATTGCATTTGGAAGCTATGGGCGACGTTTTCAAACGACGTCTATTGAATTGATCAGCCTGCCAGGTTCAGCTCGTATACACATACAAGCACTTGAAATGCATCACCTCTTTCATCATGCCTACTGCAAACGTTTTTGGGATATACATGCGGCGACAGTTGCATCTGTGAGGGATCTCCCCATTGTAGCAACACGCCCTCGAACGAGCCACCAGTTGATCTTTGCCACCCAACGGGTATAATGAGAGCGACTTTAGCACATTATCGCCAATATTTTAAATCTAAATATGCAAAGCGGGCTTATATCCATTTTTCCAAGATAGCTGGCTTTTGAGCAAAGTGCATCATCTATCTGCAGCACGGATGAGGAGGCGCGCACCATGGTGCCACTGATATTTCCATATTAATGAGGTGCTGAGACTATCTTCAGGGCAGTTTATTTTTCCGTTCACTAGATATACTTAATATTGGCACATTTGATAAGCAGCGCACTATATACCAGTCGCTAACTCCCCCGTTTTCCCGAAAGATGCCTATAGCAGCTATAGTAACTTTGTCGAAATGTGGTTTGATGACAAAGGGTGGTTGGCAAAGGATGAGGGGGAAGCTCAGGGCATGACATTTGTTTGGGAGTTGCATAGATACAACATAATGTATGCATATATGGGCGATGGCATGCATGGGAATGTCACACATATGCCTTCGGAGATTAACACTGTTTTGCATGAAAAATAGGAATCCTGCTATCAGAGAGGAGAAAACCCATGAATAAATTCATCATTTTGATCGAAGTGACATTGCACGAACGATATGCTAAATGACACTTTATAACAATAAAGTTTTGGCGACTGGGGAGCCCTCTGCATAAATGCTTTTCAATATATGCATGTACACCCGCCACATTATTACGTTTATTCGAATTGAATTTCCCATATCCTCCGTATATGCACCAGGAATATATTATTTTAGTTAATGCATAACTACAGTATATACAGGTTTGGGACCCTGTTTTAATCGAAAATTGACTAAATTAATTATGCATCTGCAAAGCAATAATTTAATGCAGAATTACAATTATACCAAACATGACTAGACTTAAAATAATTTCTGCTATAGTATACATTATATGCTATAGTACTAAATACATGTACGTGTATCATTATTCTGGTAGTTTCTGCTACATTATAACCATTATTCTGGTAACAGATTATTTTAACAATGTGTTTTGTAATTGCTAATATTGTTAATAATATATAGTTTTTGGAATTATTGTACAAAACAGTTTTTATATAAAAAGGGAGATTTTAAATTAGTTTATGAAATTTTAAATCTGCCATTACTTTACTCCTAGTATAAATGACTACTATAGTACATGTATAATACTGGAAACATTGTCTTCTATAGAATATTGAATTAATTTTGGATTATTGTATAAAACATTTTTTATACAAAGGGGAGATTTTAAATTAGTTTATAAAACTTTAAATCTGCCATTACTTTACTCAGAAATATTTTACAATGTTATAGTTGAAAGATCTACTATAGTATATAGTACACGTATATAATACTGCAAACATTGTCTTATATCCATGTTGAATAGGTTTGGAATTGTTGTAGAAAATATTTTTTTATGGAAAGGGGGAGAAATTGTGAAATGACTATATGGAGATTTATGTTAAACCATTCATAAAAGTTGATGATGAGATGAGTCATACCCAACGAAAAATATGACGTTATATACAGACTATACTTGTATACTTATGCTGAAGACGTAATAAGAAGCATTTTCTTGGGTCTTACTTGAATTTCCAACAGCGAGACTACCTGTGGAGTTACTGTTAATAAGGTGGCCCATCACCAAGGAGCTGTCATCATTAAACATGTATTAACCTTTTGCATAATTACAGAAAAGATGGGAGTATAGCGCGAAACGGAACCGGAGGATTAAGGGAACGCAATCCTCTAAAACGATTTTTTTAGGTATTCATAAGAAGGATAAAAGACTAGCTTGGTATTAAGTGTACGTAATGCCTCTATGACACATACAGCATATAGTGATGCTGTGCTCTTATTAAACGCATTAAAGCTATGTGATGGCTCATCTGCCATTAAATGTCACCAAATTTAATGCTGCCAAGATTTCATGGTACATCAAAATAGCAATGGGGGAGAATCCCTGTCGAGCCAGTGCATTATTGGACTTCTTTCACTGTGCTTCAAGGAAAACTATTGACAGACACTAAGTTTAATAATAAATAACTGCTGATAGATGTAGAACTTTTGGCAGATTAATTTTCCTGGTAATTGTTTTATTTTCCGAATTGCTTATCATGACCCAAACCATGCATATGGAACTATAGGCATACTAGAAATTCGCGGAAAATTAAAATTATAGCTTTATAGAAGAGGCGCACCACTGAATTTAAATTAAATTTTGCAATCGTTTTGATTGTGCTCTAATATTAGTAATTTCGATTCAAATTCTGTGGTTAACTGAGCATGCATTCTATATCGTCAATTAATGAAACTAAACAATGTACATGCAGTATTCTATAAAATTTTAGGAAATTTATGGACACTATAATCTGTCCGATATCCACATCTTTGCTTAGAAATGCCATTTGGTAAGCTTATATAGGAAGTACATTTATTAAAAAATTATCAGTTAATGTCTTCTTATAGCCCACATCAACTCATGAATATTTAAAAATATATTTAATAACATTAAATATTTTAAATTTAATAATGATTCCTTGATATTTAGAGGTCGAAGTTTTTTTTTTTTTGCATTTTCACATTCGATGATGCATGCGATTAAAATATATGTAGATGACTTTTTGGTTTTATATGTACTCAATTGATTCACCCCATCGAATGTTAAGGCAACACTATTTTATTACGAAACTCAATTTAAACTTTTGAAAAGTTAAGCAGCACAAAAAAATCAATCTGTCCAAAATGTATGCAGGCTGAAATCGCAGTTTGTTTACTTATACCTAGGAGCTATTTTACTTCTAAGTCTGCCTCGTTATTTTCTTATATAAATTTCATTTAAGGAAAATGTGTATGCTTGTGTCACGTCGTTTTTCTAAGGATCGACATTTTTCATTCCAGCATTATAGCTGCAACTAAAACGTGTCTTTCCATCATAAATGATCATCCCTTTTTTCACTATAAGGCAGTAATTGAGTGACATCATCTATTCAATTTTTTTTTCAATTTCCATGTTATTACGGTTCGAGCACGCGCATAATTAATTTTTCAGGTTTGTATTGGAATTTACCTGTAGGTGCATAAAAAGAACCTAGCAATATATGCCGAAACTTTGTTTGAACTGAATTTTAATAATCATGCAAACAATGGGACTTTTTGCAACAAAAAAAAATGCATCACGGTTTGGCAAAATTGTCAAACATACACAAACCTAGTTAATGTACCGTTTATTATGAAAAATAATTTATACATCTCCATGACAGGCCACAACTTTGCAAGTGGCTCTGATGGTGAATTTTCGACATATCTCTCTCCAACTTTTGTAATTATGTGGCTTTTTTAAAAGTTAAAAGAAAACTCGTGCATTAGTCTTTCTGAGTGGCCTCCCATGAAAATCTTTTCAATTTCATTTCTGCTATATTCACTTTGCAACCTCATTTCCTCTCATACGTGAGTCGTGATGATGCAATCCGGGAAACAAATGGATCCAAGTTCTTCAATCGAATTAATGCGTGCTACAGCTTAGCCTATGGGAGAGCTGGCAGAGGGTGGGGATGAGGGTTTGGGGGGGTGGACTGGCCAGAGCCACTAAGTGGCGAGCGAGATCTTATCCACTCAAGCATGACCAGTTTTGATGCTGCATTTCCACTCCTTTTAAGTTGCAATTGTTGGAATGGACATCAATTGACATTATTGCAGACACCCAAGAACCTTCTTGGAAAATTGATTCTTTAGAAAGAGTCCGAAGAAAGAAGGCGAGGACATTTATCATGGGGCCATGGAATGCAGACGATAATGCAGCAGTGACCGCCATCATGAAATTCCGTGCAACTATGCGGCATCCGGTGGGCTTTCCAATCTTTAAAAACCCTGTTTCGCATTGGACACCTACAAAGTTATTTTTCAAGTTGGCTCTGATGTACCAATCGTTCCTTTTCCGGGTAATGCTTCTGATGGTAAATTTAGCAAGGGTCTGTTCGCTTTGATGAACTGTTTACGCCAAAACTTGCCGAGAAAAATGGAAATACATTTGACCATTCCATTTAAAAAAAGGACTATAATCCTAGATACCAATCAGCTATAGTATAGTCATATAAAACATTTTTTGAATAGAAGCCCAAGTAAAAAACCTCATTCTCTAAATGAGGTTTTCTTATTGCAATACGATTGTATTTTCAATTTAACATTAATTCATAATCTTATCTTTGTTGATTATGTTCTTATTATACAGTGGGATCTCATAATAGTTTCATACAATTTTATTGTTAAAGGACTCATGGCATAGAGTTCCATAGAATAAAATATTTGTGACATTGAGGACACAATTGGTTGTCTCACGTAGTCTCACTACCATGAAATCATACATGTAAGCAGATCTCACAACATTCTAAATAAGTGTCACAATAGGTGTGCTGAATCACTTTAGGGTGTTTCAAGTTCCTAAATGGTATTTTAATCCAAAAAAGATACTTTGTAATGAATGCATGGCACATTCTAATATAAAGGTGTTATAATGAGCGCCTTTATTTGTGCCAAATTAAGGTGCTATAAAAAACAATTTAGATCATAAAGGTGCTTCATAATGCAAATGAGATGATGTATATTTGTGACAGCTTGTAACACCTTTTATTGGAACCTTTTTTCATTTTCAGTTATTTTCAGACCGCTTGAAACTTTTCACTTGGGAGTACACTTTATTCATGATTGCATATTTTTCGATATAAAATAAGCTCTGTGTAGAATTTTTGTAAAAATACTAAAAAAATGCTTTTGAGGGGTGGGGAAGTGTGTTATCACAAAATGCTAAATCGGCCACTGGTTTAACACCTTTGGGATGTTTTTTTCATGCAAGACTGAGCTAGTATAGTGAATAGAAACTTTTAAAAAATAATGGAAGACTCCTGTTCCGAAAGTGCAGTATAATTTTCTGAACAATCCTTTTAGATATAGTTCTTCAAATATGTTTAAGCCCAGCGATTATTTGTTCGGTCTGTTGTTCTGCTTTCGTCTTTGTCTCCTCTTTGCGAAAGAATTTCCAACATTCATCATCCAGTTTTATTTCCGCCAACTAAGGACATCCTATGTGTTTTAAAAGCATTGTGTCTTCTAAGATGGAGTTTTAGCGAAAGTAGACAGGGCACGAGGTTAGTCGTTTCTGTATTGTCCAGCTTCCAAGATTTGAGCAAAATCATAATGGAAGTGAGATGTGATCTTTGGAGTAACAAACATTTAATTGAGTTCTCTCATGCACTGGCAATAAAATTCTATATGGCCTGGTGTATTATATAAGACTACGTCACTGGCCTTTTTACGATGCTCATAAGTGAGTGGGTGGCCAAGAAATGATGGGCAGGGGCTTGTTTGGTCCCTCAACCCATCCACTCTCTAGTCTATATAATGATTATATTAAGAAGCACGGAGGACAGTAACACCAGAATGATGCGCACTAAAAGTCACACTCTTAATGTTTTATGTCCACTATGATGGGGTGGTCGACTGATGGACACTTTGGTCTTCCGCTAATGCTACTGTCACTCTTATTTGATCTCACGTAGAGTTAAGCACACATGTAGCAAATGAGGCCAAAAACACCAACACCCGATTATTATTTTTTTTATTTCCTTGGTTTATACAACATTCAAGATATCCTTACTGCGTAACTTGAATTAATAAAACCTAAAAATCTCAAAAGTGTTGCTTAGTCTTATCTTAAGATTAATCGGCTGAAAATCATGTCTTAAGACATGACTACAAGACAATGACTTGCCCATTATTTGCATATATCAAATTAGGCAATATAAATGGTACTCAGACAACTGAGGAACTAAAAGGTTTAGAGTTTTATGAAGTTTGAGCATTGACCTCGTGCATGCGCAGTAATAAATTTAGGTCATGCTCAAATGCCAATCTGAGTTTAGTTGCAATTTTTCCCGAACCCAAACTTGTATGTTCATATGTTCATAAATCAATCCTATGCACACCGTTTTCCAATGGCAGGTGAAAAAATCCTGAGCATGACCAATGCACCAATCAGGATCCAGAAAAAATGTCACGTGGTCTAGGTGTAATTCGAAAAATAAAAAAAATTTGAGGAACCGTTTCATTCCTTAAAAATATGCTCAGTTGTCTGAGTACCCTGATTATTAACAAATAACTTTGCTATGTAACTTATATTTAAGATTATATTGTATAACAAAGTATCTTATAAATAAATTAGTTCATATCACATTTATTTACAACTAGTTTTTTTCTAATTTGATGTATAATCACTAATTGGAAAACAAACTTTCTTTGGGAAAAAATTGTTGATTTTGCCATTGTTGTATTTAAGTGCAAGTTAAAACGATTCCTGAGGATTGCAAATTCGTTTTTATACATGTATCTCTAATTTGTATGAGCTAAAGGTTTTCTCATACAAATCACGTTATTTAAACCTTTTAAATATAGTCTACAGTGCATAAATTAAATATAGCTAATCTATAAAGAGGCATCATGTTGATACATAATTTCAACAGCAGACATTGGATAATGTCCATGCTATATTCTCCAGGGATATTTGTATAGGGTTATCAATAACTCCACTTCTTTTTGTATTTACTATTTTCAATTTTTGTCTTTACCAAACCCCCGCGTCTTTTCAATTATTTTCTATATACATCTCGATAGATATATTTTTTATCTTTTTTTATGGACAAACGCCTTTTCTTTTAACCAAGAGCGGAATCCCAGAGGCGTTCATGGGTCATTTTTAACGGTCACCAGTGGAACAAAACTGACAAATGACACATCTACAATGGACTACAAAGCTCTAAAATCAATTCTACTAACATTTTTGCCCATTTCTGAAATTGACTTTTCCCAAGTGGAACTTCATGCACAGTCTAGGGAGATGCTTTTGTAGGCTCGACTTTATTGTGGCACAAGATATTTGATTTCTGGCTGCCGAAACGCAGCAAGTGGCGCGACAAACAAATGGACTGCCCACAAAAAAAGACGACATACCAGCAGACAGTCCCTGCGTGAACACTAATATGAACACGTATTCGACACCGTTTGTCAACTTTATCTTTCTGCTTGAAAAATGAATGAGATTGATCAGAAGGAACGTTGAGCCATGGAAAATGGTATGGTTCCTTTTTAATCAATTGGTAAAAGTTGGTGTTTAGGGCGACTTACCAGATTTAACTGCTTGATGAACAATTCAACCATTTTTTTTTATTAAAGAATTTAATATTCTGCAAACATATACCTATGTTAAATTTTGCTTTATAAATGTTTTTTAATCTACAGTGTATATGTAGATTAAAAAACATTTATAAAGCAATATGTAACAATCTCCAAATTTGGTTTCCATTGTACGTGTCCATCTGCCTTAGGTTAATTGGTACTGATACCTTATCAAGTGAATTGTGTATAATCAGCACTTTTAAAATTGTATAAATTGTTGAATAGTTGTTGTACGTCTCAAATTTATGGTACCACATTGTTAGAATTTTGTTAGTGGTTTACTTATTAAGTTTTTCGTCAACATTCAGCCACGATAAAGACCTGTCGTGAATTAAAGCTTGTTGCCTATACAGTACTTGTCATTGCTGACATAGGGTAGGTGGTTGAGATTTTATAAACTATCAGCACTGTGCACCCCTTGCAAAAGACAAAGATTTCTTAAACTAAACTCCGTTTTTATCATCATTTTTTCAAGCCATTGCAATTTTTTAAAGAGTACGAGAAGAATGGTTTCTTTGTTGAAACTTTTTCAAAGTGCACGATTCAAACTTCAGAAGCTAAAACGTATAGCGTCTTTACTTGACCATTTTCACACTCTTGCTAAAGAGATTTCAACGACGTCAATTAAAGTGCCCAGCTTTTGCTATCTCTGCCCTGTCCGTTTTTCTTCAAATGTGTCTTCAGATGAACTTGACAGGTTACACACAACAAATGGTGTATTTTCACTTAAAAACTTTGGGGAACAATCAAAAACTAAGGCCGGAATTCATAGTCGTCGAATAAGCACTACTTGTGTGTTAAAAGTATACAAATAAGTATTACTTGTACGACTATGAATTCTGGCCTAAGACTTTTGGAGTATGGGACAAAGGACTATAAAAAAAATAATCAAAATTCAATAAACCATAGTTTGGAGTTTGGTTTTTAAGTCATTATGAGATTCATAAATTTCAGAAAACACATGCAGTTTTGAGTAATTTGGAATTTTGGCTTGGGAAATTTGTTTTATACATGCATAGGCTAAAAAAATAATTAGAATCTTTCTAAATTAGCTAAATTAGCATTGTGTGATGTTTTAAATAATAATAATTGTTATTTAAATGATATTTTTAATTGTACTGGCGTTTCATGTATACTCTTCATGCTAAGCAGAAATACAACATTTTTTTAAAATATTCACAAAACAGTGAATCTTTTACTGAAATTAATAGGGGTACTCAAACAGATGCCGAAAATTTCCAATTTATGTGCTCAGATAGCCAATTTGCAATGACCTAAAAATGTTGGCCATTATGCTAATTTCAATCGATAAGAATTCAAATTCTACATGTATAACTGATTTGAATGGGCTAAATGTTTGGGATATGCTTGAGTACCCCTATTGTATTTGTCAATAAAAACTTAATTCCAAACTAAACTTTACACATAATTTTATTTCATTAAAGTTTTAATTTTGGAAGATTGTAGTTAGCTCGCAGTTAATTACGAATAGTTTGACAATATCATAATGCTGCGGTTATTGATTTTTATCAAATGGTGGGAAGGAAAGGGTTAACTAAAATTATCTTAAAGATATCAGTTTCGATTCTTCTCGGTTTCCAGTCAACCCTATCAAGACTAATGTTTTTAATTGGCAATTTTCTCAAAACTCATTCGAAATGCAGACCCAGACTTCGGTTACAGTATTTTTAATAGATAATATAATTTTGATATGGTGGCGCCTATTAAATTGTACCCATAATTTGCAAGCTGGCAAGCTGCATTTTAACATGAGTCCATTAAAACCTTCCTCGCACATTTGTTCTTCTGACGCATATGGCAGTCGTTAACAAACCTGCTGAACAATTTTAATATTTTCGCTCATTCGTGTCTGTTTATTGCAAAACTATAAAGTTTTCTGGTTGGGCGTCGACTTTTCCCTCCCCCAAACCATTCGCTAATTGCTTTCTTAATTCTCGCTATTAAACTAAACAATTAGAGATGCATTAGTGTGCAAACCGAAGCGGATTGAAACACGGTTCCTGATGCTGGCTGCCTAGAAATGCCTCAGTAAGCAGATATGGAAAAAGGGAATTTAAGTTTCAGACATCGTTAATATCGGGGGCTGGTTTCAATCTGCGTTTCATCAAAAAGGGGGGAAAATGTTGTATCGTCGAATATTCTCCTCTATCTGCACCTATTGCGTATATCTAATACAGTAAATAGACGCATAAAACAGTTTGAAGTCACTCGTGCATAATTTAAGGACTAATTAGTTTATTTTAATGAACTCTCTAATTACCTATTAGGCCATATAATTGACGGCATGCAGTCCCATTATGAAGGATAATGACGCAAGCATGTTGGTCGCTTAACAAGGTTGTTGCCAGCCAGGCCTCTTTTAGAGATGTATTTTGCTCGCTCCAATTCTAATCTAATATAGAAGCGGTTCTATATTGCTCCATAGCCTCGCCTCCCATCACCATTCGCCAAAAGTCAGTTTCTTAAAGACTTTTCCAGCAGTCTCTCATTTGCATGCGAGGATCCAAGACGGTTATCTTTGTACCAACTGTTTTGTTTTTCGCATTAAACGTTATGACTGCGAGTGATAATTTGCATGTAGATTAGTTCGCAATTAAGCGTGCTGGATTTTCATTTAATTCGCAAAACTCATTACGACCGCCTCGGATGCGTGGTGGTGGCATTTGAATTTAATTTCGGGTGTCGGGAGGTCAAACCAGACTTTTCAAACTGAAATACATTGGCCCCGCGTTTCTTTAATTGCGGGCAAACGTTGTAAAAGCGACCATCTAATTGCGCAAATTTCGCTCAAGTTTTCTGAAAACAGAAAGCTGAAGATGGTATGATGTCGTTAATGCACACTTACACGTATAGATCTTCAGGGAGGCGTGCAAATTGACGGTGGGCACATTGACTAACCGGTATAACCTGTGAGGCGTTGGAGTTTAGAGCGTCTCTACCGCTAATGTTGTTGGATTCTTAAATGAACTCTTATCCTCCCCACCCACTCCCTTTGAGATCCATAGCTTCACCCACCCACTTATTCCGTTTTCAAAAAAACAAGGAAAGTGTTTTGCCCACATGAAATTCAAATATAAAATTAGGGGTTCATATTTTTTATATGTTATAATTTCTGCATAAGAAATATGCTATTTAAAAATTGTTTCAAAGGCTGGGTCAGGGGCATTGCAAAAAAAGTTCCATTGGTAAAAATGGCCCGGCTGAATATCCCATGTAATACCTACAATTTTAATACTATAAGAACTACCTGAAAACGCCAAAAAATAAGACAACAGTACACATCTTCGTAAATTTAAATTAAGTTACAACTTTTTGTATTATATGAGCATGAACTTGCATAATATTATTTTTACTTTTAAAAGAATAAAGATAGCGAGTCTAATGTTTTTACCAAACCAATATTTTTTATACGCACGAAGTTTCTGTTGTTAAGCTTTCATCAGGTGCTAAAACAACAAAAACACAAAAATGAAATAATGATAATTTGATTCCTGATTTTATAAACTCGTATTCTTTCTATGCTTTGATTAATTCATTTTCATTTGATTCCATTAGCAATTAATGTGGATTATGGAAATAATTAAATTGTAAAAGTAAGTTTTCAAACGTTAATTCCGATTTTGGAATAGCTATGAAATTTTGTATTTTAAGGGCCGATTGCACCAACTGAGGTTAAAATCTAGGGTTTATTAACCTCGGGCTAAAATATAACTCCGGGTTAACCTTCAGGTTAGCTGTTTGTGTTGCACCAATTAACCCTTGATAAA
>JAQGCC010002152.1:0-19648 GCA_034698905.1 Xestoiulus laeticollis | reverse complement strand
CATTTTCTCATCATTTTTCTTTCAAATTACTTATTGGCCAAAACAATAATTATAAAAAAGTTGTTAAAAGAGCCCATGGTACTTTTCGAAATGTGCTCGCCATAAATTTGCATATTTCGGGGTTTTTATTACGAATATCAACTCCCGAGAACAAAGGAAAAAAACCGATGAGGTATGTATATGTATGTCCTGCAGGGAGACGACGTGACCCATGTCGTACCACGTTTGTTGCAATTGACCGGCGCCTGCGAGAACGTGGTACGCTTCAAGTCAGAAGAGCTGTTCGCGAGTTGGTTCGAGAACTGCACGAACCAACTGCGTTCGAGGAAGATGTTCTGGAACGGGTGGTCAACCAGTACACGTGACATTGCACATACTATGGGTGCCAACCACTCAACGGTTTGGCGGGTCCCCAACGAGCAATTGCTACATCCCTATAATACCGCAAAGCTGTTACGAATATCTGTGCTCTTGTTCCAATGAACAGAATAAACATTTGCAACGGAGCTATACATTATAAACGATTATAACGTCAAGGTGGTTAAAGATGGGTGCAGGCAAATTAAGGTTGGATAAAGGTTTTGGTAGTGGGAGTGGCTTGGTAGTAGGGGTGTGGCTCAGCGGTTAATGGGAGTGACATTGTAGCAGTGGGAGTTGTTCACTTGTGGGAGTGGCTGACGTAGGATGTGATATACAGTACGAGGGGGACTAGCTCGTTGTAGGGGGGTTTGGCTTGGTAGCAGTGGGTGTGGCTTGGTAGTAGGGGAGTGGTTTGGTAGCAGTGGAACTAAAGTTGGATCGTTTCCTAATTAAAAACTTTACTAAAAATGTGCAGCATGCATCCGTTCGAAAACTTTTGCGCACCATTGCTCGTTGAAAAGCCTTTTGCCGATGGCATTTTTCAGCTGCAGCGTCCATATTTAAAAGCCATGCATGTACATGTAGTCGTGGCCACTTAATAGCCAAGGGTCATTTGATAGGTATATATGTCATTGGCTGCGTTCAGCGCCTCCAGTGGTCAAAACGAGTCATTCGATAAACAGATAATGGTTCCGGGTGAATAATTAAAAGGATGGCTTTATGGTGCGAAGAGGCAGAGAATTCGGTCAATTAGAGGACGTTATTGAAAGATTGATGAGAAAGGATGACCAATGGTCAAGCCCACAATTTTAAAACCTAATCGGCTTTACACCAAAATGACTTTTTCCACTATCGAACGGTGACTGCTGAAATTATTCAACGAATCAAATTCCCTCGCGACTGTGACACATATTATAATGACGGTCCGCCAGGGGGCCGTTAATGCGATCGGACGCCATCTTGGCGAACCAAATAACACGAAGGTATAGTGGGAGATATATGAGAAACCACAGATTCAAAGTGGATCAGGTACCATTTATTAAACGTGTACGTGTGACTAAGTATATATAGTATAATGCTCATTTTATTAGCATCGGATCAGATGTTACGGTCAAATGTTTATTGAAAATTAAGAATATTGAACTTGAAGTTTTGTAAAACTTCACCCAAAAGTTTACAATACTTTTCCGCATCCGAAGAACAACATAAGGGGGATGTATACCATCCCAAAATGTTATCCCTAATTTCCCCCTCGACGTCCTCCCCCCTTCCCACGCTCGCATTAGAAATAAGCTTTTCTAAGCGGTACATAATAATAATAATAATAATAATAATAATAATAATAATAATAATAATAATAATATAATAATAATAATAATATAATAAAAAGCTTTATTTCACCATTGAAAAAATAGTAGAAGGGATATACAGATATCACTTATATCAATCCTAAAGGAGGCACCATGTAGACACACTTTTGAGAGTGAATGAAAAGACAGATATTAATCAAGACAGCACTGATATTTTATCAAAATTCATTCCCCCTAATCTGGGAGATGAAAGAGGACAGTGTAGGAGCCTCAACAGGAAGCTCATTCCAACACCTACTAGTTCTGAGAGGGAAGGAGTGAAAACGACAGTTCTTCCTAGAAGTCTCAACATGGAGCTTGTTTTTGATGCCTACGAAGTTGCAGACTGCATGGTCAGTTTCTTTCTTATAATAGGAGTTCCTAGGAAAGTTAAATTGCTGTAAAATTTGTAGGAGCTGCTAAGTCGGCCTTCCATCTCCTAGATTCCAACCTTTCTGTGTGCAGGTGACACAAGCGTTCATTGTAGGAAAGACCCTTTAATCCGGGCAGGTATTTTGTATATCTCCTTTGCACAGCTTCCACCCTGAGGATGTTGGCTTTTAAGTAAGGGTTCCACACTTCACTTGAAAATTCAAGGATTGGTCGCGCATAGGTGGTGAAGGATTTCCACAGGGTTGTTGCATCACCGCAGGTAAAACATTTTTTTAATTACATGTAGGTTAGCTCTCATTTGGGCTTGTATGGCTATCTTAGCGCAGTGGGTGCTGAATTTTAAGTCCTGGCTAAAGGTGATACCCAGGTCGTGGGAATCAGCCAAGTTGTTGTTGACAATTTAGGCCAGTTTTGTGTCATCAGCATAGGAGTAAATATGACCATGCCCACGGTGCTTCGGTAGATCGTCAATGTAAAAAATAAATAATGTTGGGCCAAGAACACTGCCCTGGGGTATCCCGCTTAGGATTGGGAGGGGGTCAGAGAGTGACTTCCCAACTCCCACCATTTGAGACCTGCCCCCAAGAAAGGAAGAGATCCATGTAAGTATTGGGTCATGTAACCCGATTTTCTCCAGTTTATATAAAAGCTTCGTGCGTGAGACCTTGTCAAATGCTTTGGCAAAGTCCAAGAAGGCGATGTCTACATTGCTGTTATTTTCGATGGCTGCAGTACAGAAAATCCTGGCATTGAATTATGGGTACATCATCTTGTTGTACTGCCCGTTGGTGAACGGGGAGCTAGAGGGGTTAAGTTGGTTAAGGGAGTTATATAGTTCAACTGCCCTTTGTCCATCAGTTACCAGTTGTTGTTTTTGTGTCTTTTTAATCGTCGTTATTTAAGATTTAAGAGCCACGTATGTATTTTAAGGCACATTGACCAGTTGCTTGAGAATTACGTTTTGATTTATTTATATGTATCGAATGCGCGTTTTGGTACAAATGAAGAGCAATGGAGAAGAAGCTAAAGACAATTTCACGGAATTGATCAAACGATCAAATAATTGCATTCGCGTGACGAACAACGTATACAACGTACAACGTAAAAGCTATATAGCGAAAGACTTTTGCTCTCCTTTTTTCATTTAAAAAAAAAAAACAAAAAAATACAAAACGTTTCTCGGAATACAAAGGCTTAGCTGGAGGAGGAGGAAACATTAACGAGAGAAAACATTGTTATTATCGGACCTAGCGAACAACAGCTGCAAATTGTACAATTTCGATCGCGACAATATCGACATTTGAGAAAGACGCTTTTTTTTAAAACCATGCTCAGTTTCAAAAAGGAGACGATAAACTCTACTCTATACTGAATCAACACAATGTATTAAAATACGAAAATGTATACGTAAACTTAAAAAAGGGAATATTACGTAACATATATCTCGAAAACTGAAAAAAATTGAAATGGCAATATCGAAAATTTAACATTTTATAGTGCATGTACAACTTGTACATCGATGATCAATTATAATCAACAATTAAATGACAAATGTTTAGACTTTATTTCAATTGGTAATTTGTTGTTAAAACAAGACATCATTTTCATACCGTGTTTTTTGTGGTCATTTTTTGACCAAGAAATGACCAAAAATAACGTAATTTTAGGACCTTTTTTTTTTTAATGGTCATTTTTTGGTCACAAAATGACCAAAAAGAGATGTCAATTTTAAGACCATTTTTTGACTGGTGATTATTTGGCCAGAAAATGACCAAAACATGACGTCAGTTTTTGACCACTTTTTGAATGGTCATTTTTATGTCGTAAAATGACCAAAAAATGACGTCATATTGAGACCATTTTTTGACTGGTCATTATTTGACCAGAACATGACCAAAAAATGACGTCATTTTATATAAAGAGTTGTAAGATATTGGTCTCTTTCGGTTTCAAAATCAATTTCATAAATTAAAAATCTTAATTTAGGTGAGAAAATAAATGTGTAAGGGGTAAAGTATTTGTTCGACTCGCAAAGTTAGACTCGTACATCTGAGAAATTGAGACTCGATACGTCTCAAAAAAGCTAAAACACGTACACTATTAAAAATAAACAACGTGTTGGAAAAGTTGAAAGTTTTTTTCTTCATACGCGTGCATTTTATAAATATAATAGATATAAAAATGAATTAAAAGCGAAAGGCTCTTTATCCGATGGATATGTTAAGCGTGTATGCGAAAACCTTTGAAATTTCGTATTAAAAAGACGTTTATATATCGGGATGAAGGAGAATCCTCAAACAAAGCACATCTAATTTCGTAAAATGAATTAGGCAAGAAAATAATAAAAGTGGGTTTAAATTTCACGTATACAATTGTAGGGTTAATAATAAATGGCTGCAGACAAATTTTAGAAACTTAGAAGAAATGATAACAAAAATAAAATCTCATTTCCCTAATGGCAAAAATTTCACACGTGCAATTTTCAAATGTATACACGGGCCCTATATATACAATATACAATATGTACAATTTGTACAACATGTTGTTGCGCAAAGCGTGGAAATTTGCGAGCGAAATTGATTTTGACAACAATCAAAATGGAGAGAAAGAAAGAAGCAGAAGCAAAACGAAAGCCAAATAAAATTGAATTAAAAATACCTAAGTTTATAAAACTACATGTATATGGGGAATATATAAGCTAGCTTAGGATATGCACGAGTTCAAAATGGCTTATTTTCAATAAAGGATATATGCATGCACAAATTCATTTCAGCGCCCAAATTGTGACAATGCCAAATGTGTTGTTGCATTTGGGAAAGAATATCACGTTTACGATAGCTCCTTTTAAACATTATCGATTTCAAACTCAGCTTTTTCATTCCCATTTTTACCAGGGGCCTATAATTTAGTTGACAGTAACCGAGTCCGCAGCGCAATTAGTTTACGGAAACTGTGTATAAGAAGGTGGTAACTTAGGAAAAGTAGATTGAGCAAAGTAAGCGCCATGCTTACTTTAATTTTAATTAATTTATTTTTATTTATTATAATTATTAATATTATAGGTCTAGTGACCCAGGTGAAAATGGCATTAATACATCATACGTATCACGTGGAATTAACTTACTGTACGTCGGATAGAGAGAGATTAATTCTCCTTCTGAGACAACAATGTAAAAGAGGACAAAACTTACGCTAAATTTCCCACGAGTATTTTTCACTTCCGGTCGGTGAAAACGCCGGCGCCGGGAAATGAAATAATTTTCTCGGAAACATATCGACTTCCGGTTTAAAAATTCAGTTTGTCTTTAGCATTTCCTAATGCGGCAAACATTGCTAGCAAACTCGCATTGCAGGAAAGCCGACAAATACGTAACACTACGGCTAATAATATTACCCCTAAATAACGCAAATACTACTAGCACTAGTACATTGCAGTACATTGCAGTACATGGCATGAAATACAAGGGGCACACAGCATTATCCCTGATTTACGGCAAAAACCACCAGCATGACAGCAATTCAGAAAAGCTAACTTACCTATCCTATAGTACATATTAAAACGCATACGTTTATTAGTCGGTTTGTTCGTTTGTTATCATGCCAGCTTACAAACGGCTTACGCTAGGAATTCAGAAAACCTACGCTTAAATCTATGACTTAATTAAAAAGACCTAAATTTACATACCTACATGATGGAAAGACATTACAACTTAGCATTTCTTACCCTCTTACGTTTATTAAACACATAATCCCAAACTTTTTTAGAAATCCTTATTCTCAATTCTTACGGGAGCAAGACAGCCGTCGCCATTTTTTCCTGGCTCCCGGCTTACGTTACCACTTCCCTCATCCCTTTTGTAAAGCCGATTTTAAGCTGTCAGCTTACGAACCCTCGCCGGCTTGAAAACATCGCCCAAGCGAGACTCCGTAGAAACCGGGAACTTAGTTTATAACTCGTTACGGAGTCTCCCGGAGTCGCCTCGACTCGAAAAAAAGAACTTGCGAACAAAAATTACGTCTACGTTTACGGAATAATTCGTCTATTGTTAAGGTGAGCAACTCAAGTTAAGCAACGTAGGTGATCGCTAACCCGGTTCTAATAATTAACGCATAACAGGACGAACACTGTCGAGCGTTCGCGTATTGCAGGCTAGCGTATAAAAAGTATCGCTATAGTTTACAAAATGTACGAAACTAATAGAAAAAGTTTAAGATTAGGACCACATGAGAATTACGACAACTGATAAAACTCGTCGTAACGAATTAACGTAAAAAAAACCCTGACCCGTAAAATAAATCCGTCTTTTTTTCTCTTTGAAACTTTTATCACTTTGAAAGGTTTTTGGGCATTTTCAAATAAAAGAAGAAGAAAATAAGGGACGAAATGACATTTTACCAATTTTTTTTTGGTAAAATATTGCGCATTTTATGAAGGAAATCCATCTGCATTCGATCTTAAATAGCGAGGGTCGTCCGTAAAAACATCCATGCGTGTGGACCTTAATACGCTCAAATGGCATATCGCTATATAAAGAGACTTTTAGCCCTTATTCTTAGCTATACATGGACCTTTAAAAAGCAACGGAAACGAGCTTCATTAGCTTTTCCTCCTCAAAATATGCTGGTAATTAAGTTGGGTCCTTAATTATATTTTCGCCCTGCAGACGAAACCACCAAACTATTGGAAAAATGTTAAAAATAGAGGGGAAAAAACAAAAAAAAACTACTGTAGTTGTTGTGTTTTCTGTCGGCGGTCGTAAAAGAAGGCTATTTTTGAATTAGATGAGATAATAAATATTATGTTGTTTTGTTTTTTTTGCGGTTGCACCTATACATGTTGTACACGTCCATCAAACGGAGCGGACATTAAGCTATTTTAGGCCAAGGGCCGTTAGCACGCGAACGGAGAAAAGCGCACGGAACGAATGGACACAAAAACACAAAATGCGAGGATATGAAAAATACAAATAAAAGCTAGGATTTAATTTTAGCTTTTATGTTTTGCACCAACAAACACAACCGTGCTTAAACCATGGAGAAAGTCGGCTAAAATGAATTCGTCTGGATTTGTTGGAAATTTTGCGATAAAAAACTCGTAAAAAACTACATGTAGTGAAAAGCTGTGAATCTAAAGCAAAGATCAGGGCCTTATTGCACAAAACTACAACACTAATAAATTAATAGTTGCAAGTTACAAGTATACAATTAAATATGGAGTAATTAAATAGTGTTGTACAAAGTTGGTGCGAGCACTTGTAAAATTAACTAGTATTTTACGAGTGAAGTCGGCCATCTTGCTAGTCAGCTGAGTTGAAAATCAAAATGGCATCAATAATAGGCATCATGGGTATCAGAAATAAAATTACAATTTATGCGAAATTTGTTTACATTTTTAGTTCCTGTTTTTTGTAAATCATTGTCACTGGTCACTACTGTCACTTGACCACGTGCTACATTAAATGTTTTAACAATGTTAGCTTTTTAAGGTATTCAATTATCTACCAAACTTCATTCACCCGTAGAAATAAAGCAATAAATTACGATTAAAGTACTAATACTAATAGTTTTGTGGGGGAAAAAACACTTGTAATTTTCAATTGTGCGCTTGTAACTTGTAATATATGTATGGAGTAATAATTAAACATATTGTACAAGTTACATGTCAAAGTTTTGTGGAAGTTTTGTGAAAGTATTACGAGTAATTTCACTCGTACTTATTAGACCATATATACTTTTTGTGGAGCAGGGCCCTCATGCAGGGAGCTGTTAATTCCGGGTCAACCTTTTTGAGGCCGAAGGTCAAAAGTCATCACGAAAAAATGAAAAGACGGGCCAACAGTCTTTAAACACTTATTTTCATACGCTGCAAATGAAAACATCTTAAAAACTGCATCCACGAAATAAGACGTTAAGAAATTAAAATTAAATTAACGATCGATGCGTATATCTACTGCATTTAATTCTTTTGTTTATACTGTCCGTCTTATTAAAAAATGCAACTCATTTTAAGTTTGAATAAATTGGTGAAATTAAGATGCATCTTATTTCGTGGACACTAATTAATTTAATATGTTTTGATTTGCAGTTTTATCTCATTTGCAAATATTCCAACGAACAATTGCTATTTTATTTCAAATTTTAAAAAAATAAAATCACACTGGCGTATACGTGTATATAATATGTATAATAAGCTCTGTATAAAATATAATAGCTAGGTCAACAATGGGCGTGGCTTAACTATAGTAGTAGTGACAAAGACCTTTTCCGAAGAACACAGTCTTAGTCTTACTCTTACTATATAATGCACTTTTCAAAAGTGTCTTAAGATTTTAAGACATCTATCCTCTGCAGTGACAGTGTCTGATAGTTAAGACAGTGGGCGTGGCTTAGCAGCAATGACAAAGACCTTTTCCGAAGAACAGTCTTAGTCTTACTATAGTAAGTGTCTTACGATTATAAGACATCTATCCTCTGCAGTGACAGTGTCTGATAGTTAAGACAGTGGGCGTTGCTTAGCAGCAGCTTCCGTGGTTCCATATAGCAGTGGGAGTGCCTAATTGCGTTGCTAGTGGGCGTGGCTTAGTAGCAGTGGCATAAAGACCATTTCCTATAGAAAAGTGTCTTACTCTCAATATATAAAGCACTTTTCAAAAGTGTCTTAAGATTTATGAAGACATATCTATATCCTCTGCCGTGACAATTAAGTGACTGAGAGTTAAGACAGTGGGCGTGGCTTAGCTGCAGCAGTGCCATACATACATATTTCTCGATCCCTTTCTTTCCGCCCCCCATTTCGTGTGGTCCGTGTGTGTATAATTAAAAACGCGTACGAATTTTGGGTATAAGGTAGCTCGCTTGTATATACATGTATATACTTTGGCGCGTGCGTGTACAATTGTACTAGTCGGTGGTGTCGCCCCCTGGCGTTGGCGGTGCATATGTTGCGCGAGGTTTCTCATTCGCCATTTGAGTCTGTGCGCGACGAGTCCTTTCTTCGTCGCACTCTCTCTATCTCTCATATTCACTAGTCTTTTATTTCGTCGCAGGTGGGATTAAAAAAAAAAAAAAAACCTCGAGCGACGTACGATCGATGCGACGCCCGGCGGCAGAAGGCGCTAAGGGGCCTAATGCCCTAGGGCCCTAGGGCCCAATGCCTTAATTCATGAGGGCATGCAACTTTAGCGGCCCCGAAAACATCCTCCTACTCAGTCAATGTCGTCGCCGCGACGAAAGGCGACGAAGACGTTCGTCGCGCTCTTCCTGCAGATAGCCTTAATCTACTTCCCAGGTAAGACACTTTAATTACGCGCCTTAATTATATACAATGTATACCTAAAATTCTACCTCAAAAAGTTAACAAAAAATCACTAAAACTAATTGCGTAGAACTTTGAAAACGCAAATGCAATGTGAAAAATTAACATTCAAAACAAGTTTTGCCAACACTGAAAATGCCATGGAAATATATCTTAAAAACTGTGGCCAAAATAAGATGATATATAAGATGCATGTTCGCAAATTTAACTTAAATTAAGATGCATCTTTTACAATTCTTTTGTTTCTTATTTTAAGATGCAACTAATTTTAAGTTAAGAAAGTGGTGAAATTAAGATGCATATCTTTGCATCTTATTTCGGCGACATCTGAATTTTAAAATGTTTTGATTTGCGGTGAAAAAGTCACACATTTTGTGTAGAAATGGGCGAAAGATGTATCCGGAAAACGTGTTTGATGAAAAAGACGTATATGTGTACATAAAATGTGAAATTAAGACATAGGACGAAAAGCGTTAAAAGTCAATTAAAAATTGTTTTATAAAAGTTATATGACGAAAACGAAATTGCTTCACGAAATGAGATGCAATTATATATGCATGCAATAGAGCTTGAATTAAAATGCATTTCATTCGATATATATTCATCCATAAAAAAGTGGTGAAAAACACGAATTTTATCATTTAATTTCGTGGACATTTTTTTAATATAAAATATCATATTTCGTCATTCGAAACGGTCTGCAATTGTATAAGGTAGTTTTGAGAGCACCCCAACTGTACTTTTATATATAGTATAGTTCAAAACCATATTAATACGATGTTTATATCTAGCTGCTAAATAAAAGCGCAACATCGAGAAGATAATAATAAAAAAGTTACTAAATTGAATAGACATACATGTATTTATAAAAATAACTTTTATGAATTACTCGTTTTTGTCACATGACTGAAAGGATTGAAGTGATTTTTGTGCATTCTGTCACATTGAGATGCAATTTTAGACACTCACTCGACACAAAAGTTAGGATAACTTTTTTATTTACGCCTGATATTAAAGTTTCGATAACATTTTCTTATTCAGCACACAATATCTTAAATATGTCCACGAAATAAGATGCAAAGATATTATAGTATAAGTATCACTGCAAATCAAAACATCTTAAATTCAGATGTCGCCGAAATAAGATGCAAAAATGCAAAGATTAATCTTAATTTCACCACTTCCTTAACTTAAAATTAGTTGCAACTTTAAATAAGACCATTACCTTAAACTAAAGAAATGAAAAAGTCCCACGAAGTAAGTTGAAAAGATTGCGTCACTTTTTATCCAAACTTCATGCATGCATGCATGCATGCAGGAATTGAATTCTGCACACACAAGAAATCGAAATTATTTTAAATTCATTTTGAAAACATCTGAAATATTGCCATGCAAGAAATAAGACAAAATTTGATGAATTACAATTTTAAGATTCTTCATTTGTTTAACGTTTGATGTTCATCATATTAAAAATATATACACAAGTATCACTGCAAATATAAGCATCTTAAAAATTGTCGCCAAAATCAGACGATAAGATGCATTTTCTCAAATTTAACTTAAGTTAAAATGCATCTTTTTCATTTCTTTAGTTTAAGGTAATGGTCTTATTTAAAGTTGCAACTAATTTTAAGTTAAGGAAGTGGTGCAATTAAGATTCATCTTTGCATCTTTGCATCTTATTTCGTCGACATCTGAATTTAAGATGTTTTGATTTGCAGTGATACTATACTATAATATCTTTGCATCTTATTTCGTGGACATATTTAAGATATTGTGTGCTGAATAAAAAAATGTTATCGAAACTTTAATATCAGGCGTAAATAAAAAAGTTATCCTAACTTTTGTGTCGAGTGAGTGTCTAAAATTGCATCTCAATGTGACAGAATGCACAAAAATCACTTCAATCCTTTCAGTCATGTGACAAAAACGAGTAGTTCATAAAAGTTATTTTTATAAATACATGTATGTCTATCCAATTTACTAACTTTTTTTATTATTAGATGTATTAGATGTATTATTATGGATGTAGACTCCTAATAATTGGATTATTATGAGTATTGATATGATTGGATGATGACCATTGGCTTACCCCAAGTACTCTTTGAGTGTTTAATTACTAATAAATAAATAAATAAATAAATTAATTTAAAATCTTCTCGATGTTGCGCTTTTATAAGCAGCTAGATATATTACTATATCGTATTAATGGTTTTGAACTATACTATTTATAAAAGTACAGTTAGTGTGCTCTCAAGATTACCTTATACAATTGCAGACCGTTTTGAATGACAATATCATATTTTATATTAAAAAATGTCCACTAAATTAAATGAAAAAATGCGTCTAATTTCACCACTTTTTAATGAATGTATATATTGAATGAAATGCATTTTAATTCAAGTTCTATTGCATGCATATAATTGCATCTCATTTCGTGGACAGTTTAAGATGTTTTTATTTACAGCATAATTGGCTGTTAAACCACTCGATATAACGAACAGGGTATCTGGTTCCGACCTAAAATGCCTTTTAAACCTTTCATTATAACGAACGGCACTGCGATGACGTATAGGCCTACAGGTCATAGGTCAGTCACATCAAAGAAAACTATTTTCATAGATTTTGAAGATTGGTTTTAAGGATTATTTAAGGGGTACTCAAAATACTGCAAAAGCAGCTTTAGTTCGTAATATACACTCAACAGCATTTGACAAAAATTGTTATTCCGGTGTTTAATAGAAGACAGCCTAGAAGATTATGCCTACATGTACTTTCGAGAGACCAAAAAAAAATATGACACTTCAGTCGCTAAAAGCTGCTATAGGTGTCAGAAAAAGCCAAGAAAGCCAAATAGGAGCGTTAAAACAGCCCTCTCGATATAACGAACGAACGTCGAAAACAAATATAAAAAATGAAAAGCGTGACACTAGATGTTTCTTAAAGGATCTATTAAGAAAGCTAGGTTGTCTTTTCCCTATAATGCATATAGGTCCCTTATAAGGGTTGGTGCATGTTGATTGGGAGTGACCCCTAGCTGACACGCTTACGTCATAGTTTAATTACGACGTAGTATGCATGCATTTGTGCAAAATTCGGGTGATTTTTATTGAGCAACGCCCTCGTGAATTTCATCTAGTATATAAAACGAGAAAGCAAAGGAAAAGGCAGAGAGAGATATGAAAAAGCGAGTTTGGCATAAATTGTATATTCGCGTAAAATAAATATAAATAAATGCAGATGTGTGTGTGTGTATACATGTACATTAAGGGGAATTTCGCGAGGCAAGTTTATCCATGCAAGCAGGCTGCATGCACAAAGTCCCATTTGCAAAGCGTGCAAAAATGAAAACACGCGTTAATATGAAATAATAGTCGTGAGAAGAAGCGGGCGTTTTAATTTAAACTCACCTTAGAACAGCAACATGTAGCTATTATTATTATTATTATTATTATTATTATTAGAAACATGCATTTATATAAGAAAAACGTACACGAAACGGTCGATCGAATTAAACTAATGCATGCATGCCGTTAAAAAGATGCGAAAACTTGGTTTAGACAAAATATAATGTATACAGAAAGCGTATCAAAAGTTAAATCTGTACATTTTTCACGCTTCACAAAAAACACAATTACAGCCATTTCTAACGCTTATAGAAACGCGAAAACTATAAAACATTGCGTTTATAAAGCAAAGCTGATATTTATAAACAAAAATATAGTTGTAAAAACGGCAACATTTTTTGTACAAAAAAAGCTTTGTTTTATCAGTTTCACTCTGAAATCTGTAGTGATATATACAGCCTTCTAAACCCATGGGCCCACTTAATCGGTGATTTTATTAATCGTTTAAAAATGCGTACTTTCAAATAGAAATTTTGTACATAGCCTGCATGACAAGGAGAACATCTTAAAAGCAATATGTCTGAAATTATAAGACGATATATACATGTATGATGCATCTTCAAATTTAACTTAAAGATGCATTTTTTTTGGGCTGCTTTTGTGTCATATATGTCTTTATTTAAAAATGTGACTTATGTTAAGATGCATGTTTACATATATATTAGAGGGATTGAGCACGTACGTATACGCCTCCCTTAATGCCCCGTCAACTGATTTACCTTAACGAGAACGCATTGGAAAAACATGCAGTGCTGTCAATGTGGTTAGCATTAAGGGAGCATTAAGGGAGGCGTGCTAAATTCCTCTATTATATATGGTGGACGTCATAGATTAAGATTTTATGATTTGCAGTGCAGTCTGACCTCACAAACCATTAAACTCAACATTTTGAATTCCGACAACTATATTACCACGATCTTTTTTTTAATAAAACGTAAATTGCTAAATATGAGTGGTACGTGGTCAAAGTAGAAATTAACGTAATCCAAACTAAATTGTTCCCAACAGAGGGCCGGGAATTAAGCTTCAAATGTTAGCTACGCTGCAAAACAGCGGTGCACTGCTGTGAAGCTACCTACATGATTTACAGGGGATTGACACGCGATAACTTCACTGCAGTGCACCAATGTGCTGCAGCGTAGCTTACCAATTGGCGTTTCCCTTATTTCGTTCTTAAAAAATCGTACCATGCAATTAAACCATTGTACCAAGAAAACATTTTCTTGCTTTTCCTAATATAAAACTGTTCAAAAGTTTGGTTTTTGTGACTTTCTGTACATCAGGATATATAACGAAATTACATTATTTTAAAAACACACGAAAACTGCAAATCCCATATGGAAAATAAATATGTTGACCATATATTAAAAATATATCGGGATATACTGTGAATATATTTCCAATATATTGTTACAAAACAATATATATTATAAATATATTTTCACAGAATATACATGTATTATTCATATATTTTTAATATACGTTTTCTTTAATATATATTTTTTTCAGTATTTTGTGCTAAGAATACAAAAGCATTAATTAATTACACTATTACTTTTAAAATTTTGTTTGAATACATGTAGAAGTTAGATATTTAGAAAATTTAGAAGAAAATTTTGAAGTAAGATATAAATTATCTACAAACATTCTCAATTAATAACCTTCGTGGTACAGCACATTTAATATCAACGTTACCCATTCAAAACAGTACATATTATATTTACTTGCTTTCAGTCATTATAGATTATTAACTTAATTGGGATTATTATACATGTTTCTTGTGGTTATTTGTATTGAAATTACTCTGCAGCCAACCGATAAAATGTTCCCAACATTTCATCAATTTAACACATTTCCCATTCCCCAGGCCCATTAAAGTCCTCTAAACGTGTAATTCAATAATTATAAGCAGGATGAGGTCAAGGGTCAGAAGGCCTCAGTAAACACGTAGTACTCTTTTCCGGATAATTAAGTGAGAATTGAAAGCCAAATAAAGCCTCTGCGGGAATATCAGCTGCCTTTTTTTTGTATACTAAAAAAATATACACTAGGAAGTAACTAACAATTATGTCGAAATTCAACTTTCTTAATCGAAGGATCGAATTCAACAAGTTTATAATCGGCGATTAAGGTTAACCGGGGTTTGGCGCAACCTCTTTATATACAGCTAGTGTAGTAGGTTTTAATTACAAGTACGTACATATAGTCGTAAATATATTTATTAAATATTTTGCACGCTGCTTTTAATTTCATCGAAGTAAACGTAATTAACGTCGACATGTCGGGGAACCAAATAACACGGACTCCTATATACGCTCGTATGATGCATGCAATAAAAGCACAACACAAAACGCAAAAAAATGAAGAAAATGTTGAGAAATCCTTAAGAGTTTTCCTTAATTGAAAACAGAAACAAACAAAAAATTGTTTTCCTGATAAAAACTTTGCAATTTCGAACACGGCACATTTTTTCCCCCAAATAAAAAAAAAAAAATAATAATAAAAATAGAGCGTTTTAATTAAGAAAACAACGTTGAAAAGTATATCGAACGTACGCCATGCATGCATGCTATAGCATTTTTGGCTAAATTTAATTAAAAAATACCCAAAATCAAATTAAACATTAAACCCCGAGTATCGTATTAACGATAAGCTTAAACGTGTTTTATTTAAGGGATTTGGGAACATTCGACAAAACACTCGGTAATAAAAACTATTGTTAATTCTATTTAGAATAAATAGTTATGCGTGTACAATTAATTGTATTAATTGTAAAAAGAAAACTTACCGAAATGAAGAATTAAGGTCACGTCGTCACCATAAAACCACTAAATCTATATATTACAAAAAAAATATATCTAAAAAGAAAGAAAAAGAAATCCCCCTCGATTATTACATTTAACTATTTATAGAAATTGGGTTTTTCATTAAAAATCTTGGTGAATAATTGATATTGCTGCATGCGATGAAAAATACATTATTGATAAGATTTTTAATGAAAATCGATTAAGTTTGTTCTAATGACGAAAGATGAAACTGCAAAGATATCGATTAATTATAATGATTTCATTTATTATAACTATTTCAATTCTATAAATATAAACACATTGTGTAAAAAAAGTAGGTCATTTGGAAATGACTCTTTCTCTACAATTATGGCATTTTTTAGGACTTTCTTGATTCTTTTTGTACATTTTTGACACTTTTTTGATTTTTTTCTCTAAAATTTTGACACTATTTAGGACTTTTTAGATCAAAAAATCGTATAAATAATACATTTTGAGCACATTTTCTAGTCTCATTTGTAAATTTGTAAGATCTTTTTAGCATATAATTTTAAGATGGAATGCATCTAAAATTCTCAGAAATTTACATAATGCATGCACACACTCTTAAATTTTACATTATAGAGGCGGCTCTCGGTATAACGAACAGTTCGGTCGTTTACCCTTCACTATCCCACGATACTAGATGACTGTTTATAGCGAATATAGTAATGTGATAATCGATTACTTTATCATAACTATTTCAATTCTATAAATATAAACACATTGTCTAATTATATAAATAAGCTTATTTTAGTTAAACATCTCATCTTAATGAAACTTATCAAAATGAATCCCGCGATTTCCTAAATCATTTAATTAATTAGGACCATGCACGTGCACTATATTGTCCTTTTATTATCGTTTTTTTTTTTTTTTTTTTTTTTTTTTTTTTTTTTTTTTTTTTTTTTTTTTTTGTTGCTACTCACTTTCGTTTATATTCACTTCTAGGAGGGAAACAAAAACCAAAAAGCAAAATTTCCATTTGCATAATGAGCAAAAAACCCTTTAACATAAATATCAGAAACTGGGAATTGTAAACGTGAAAGAGATAACGTTGAAATGCTAAAACTATATTTGAGATTAAATAAAAGCTATAAATTTTATAATAGAGGAAACGGAGTTGTTCGTTAAAATCATTAATCCATATTATCATATTACGTATTTATCGTTTGATTTATGCTTATATATGGCCATGCAAATTATAAAATCAAAATTAAAAGAATTACTCTTGGATAATGTGATGATCCGTTATACAATAATTGTATAATTAAGGATTTAAGGATGGATAAAGAGTGTTTTATACCTTTTTGACATCTTTTTGATTTTAAACATAAAATCAAGCTGCATATTTTTCGATATATACATGTAGGTTTAATAAAAAACATTAATTTTAAATGTTTTTAAAAATGCTTCTACGGAAGATAATTGTAAAAATGTCGCCCAATGCAAATTAATAAACATTCGTCCTTTATTTTTGCCACCCCATTTACAGCTAAATATTCTATTTATTATTAAAAAATTCATAATGCGAGCCTGATTCAACATAAAAATGCGAATACCGGAAGTGTCACATTTAATCCATCATTGTAATAAAACCCAATTCGCCCCATGCACAACACACACGTCGTATGCATGTATATACATGTACATGTGTATACCTGTATAGCATGCAAAACTAAAGTAAAATTATTAAGCACCTCTTTTCCAACATTTATGAACCACATATTTGGATCTTATGTATACAGCGGATCGTAAACAATGTACATTCAGGCTCAGAGCTGCCAGACTCGCCCACAATAGACTACAATTGCATGTAGTCCATACTTCATACATGTAATAACATCCGCAAGAGGGACAATTAGTGCCCTACCGGTAACACAAGTACGCTGTACATGTTTTACGTGCTATGTACAGTGGCATAGCGAGGAGATTTGACGCCCCCCCTATACGTCATGCACCCCATCGTGCAATTATTATATACAATGTACCTTATTTCCAAGCCAAACCTAACCATTATCAGTGATAATATACTGATTAAATTATTACAATTTAATTGCTATAATTAAAAGTTTAACCTTTGGTGCCCCCTACTCCTTAGCCACCGCTTCCATAGCCAGCCTACGCTACGGGTTACGCAGTCGGTTAGCATCACGTGGTTCGCACTTAACCGCAAAATGGTAACATTTTGGAAAAATTAGAAAAATAGAAAGTTATCGGTATGACGTTATAGATATGAACGAAAGTTTGAAATAAAATCACGCTCAAATAATATACATAATTCAGAATAGGAATGTGCAGTACATTATAACCGATCTTAGCTAATGAAATTGGGTATAATAAAAAATATTAGCTAGTATAGAGGTTATTAGTTAAGAGGGGGTTATCTTTTTTGAAGTTTTTAATGCTAAGATTCTTCAACGTATCTGAAAGAATTGCATCTAATTGTTAATCGTCTAATTCGCAATAACCTATGCAGTTTATGCAGGAAGTGAGTCGTCCCACAGGGGAAATTCCCTCATTACAAGGTAGCTAGTACCTCCGCCTCTTAAGTTTATTTCTACTTGTGTGCGCATTACTCAGAAGCAGAGTGCGTATTATCAAGTGTGATCAGTGGCGTAGCTAGCATGGGTGACACCCGGGGCGGATATCTATGGTGTCACCCCTCGAAAACGGTTAACTTTTTAAAAAAAACTACTTGTTATAATACAAAAATGAAAACGTATAAAATGCAGTATTTTTGTAGCTACTGCATGTTCACAATTTCATAATTTTCCCATTTATTGGGAATTTTTAAAAAAATTAAAAAATAAAATACGCCACTAGGTGGCAGCAGGTACTCTCGCACGGTGTGTATTCCAAAAAAAAAAGGATAAGTATTTTAGTTTTTAATTTTTTAAAAATTCCCTATAAATGGGAAAATTATGAAATTTTGATCATGCAGTAGCTACGAAAATACTGCATTTTTATCAATTTTTATTTTTGTATTATAACGAGTAGTATTTTTAAAAGTAGGTTTTAAAATTTCCCCATATCAATAGACGCAGTTCAGATCCCCCTTAAGAGATTTTTTTCAATCGCAGCGGGTGTGATTAGACTATCTCGTAAAAAAAAGCAACTTGCACCTGCAGGTCGACCTCACACAACGACAGCTAGATATGCCTTGACTTGAGTTGAGTCTACATTTGGCAAGGCACTCAGCCTGCAATTGCACTATTTCGACTACACTCAAGCGCTCTGCAGAGAATGCTGCGGTCAAGCTGAAAAACTAAAAACGCGTCCAGACAACTTTGGCCACTTGTTTTTTTTCAACATTTATGACTGGTTCATATTAATGCGGATTTTGTCCGCCTAGCGGAGAGCGGACAGTGAGCGAGGCTAAGAAGAAAACATCGGCCTCCTCTACACAATTCATATGTACAGGCGCATAAAGAATTTATAGCACACATGGGTTTGGCTCTTTTTTTTTGATTATTTGCGTAATATTAAAGAGAGAAAAACGCCTGTAGCTGACACCAGGTGGCATATCCTTAGCCACAAGAGATATTGCACTATTGCACGTGAAATTTAAATTTTATTATTTATTATGACGTATGGCTGGTGGACAGGCGGAAAAGTTGAATATTTTTCTACTTTGTCCGTCGTGCGCCAAAGATGCACTGCGCATGCGGGGAGCTGGCATTGCACAGAGGACAAAATCTGCCCTAATATGAACCAGGCATTAGACTTTTTTTTGTATAGATAACGTATTAAATATTAGCTACTGAAATGCTAGGGTCCATTGAAATGGCGTTAAGTATCAAGTAAGAGGGGTTATTGGCTAATCTCTATTGCCCAACATTTTTTATTAACTTCAAGGGGTTATTAGCTAAGGGGCCGGCCATAAAATACGTCACACTTTTTTTCCTCTTTTTAAACACATCCCCCCCACCCCTTTGTCACAATTGTCACAAATTTTAAAATACCCCATCCATAGTGACGTCACAGCCTGTCGATTAC